>CM032125.1:37205117-37230117 GCA_018894105.1 Jacaranda mimosifolia
TCCCATATAGTGAAAGGGTTAAGTCAAGTTGACTTCTAGAATTTAGGTGCAATCCAGAGGTAAAAACATTGGGAAAATGATAAATGTTGATACCTATATTGAGGTTATTTATGGGTAGTTATTACTGATCAACAGATTGATCATAATTAAGTCAGTTTGATCGAAACTATTTAAACCCAATATTCAATACTATGAATGACTTCAGTTAAAGATAGGTCAGATCGGATTAGTTAGCTCGATTAAGAAATTGATGCATTTTAAAAAACCTTAAAAGATTAAATAAAATTCCAAGGACATTTTTGATATTCCCTCATTGTTCTGTTTCCGAGATCGAACCGGACAAGAACAACATAAAAAGAGTTAGTAATAAAGAACAATATAAGCTTTCCCCTAAAAAGTATTCTCCTTGTGGTCTATAATTGTGAATCATGGCTATATAAAGTTAATGAAGCATAGGGAGAGAGGGCAGAACAAGATAGTTGATTAGAGTGAATGAAAATGATGGCGCTTCCACGTCTAAACAAAGGCAGTTTCTTTCTTCCAATAATTGTCTGGCTTTTGGTCTCAACTTTACTGCTTTTGCAGACTGTTGTGGCCAGTCCAGATGTTGAGACCAAAGTTAGTAATACTGCTAAGCCAAACAGAGCATAACAGCTTCTCTTTCTTCTTTTCCTAGCTTTTATTTTGCTTCAATTTACTCCAACTGCTGCTGAAATATTTTTCTCTAATGTTCATCAGAAAAGGGCTTATATTGTGTACATGGGAGAAAGTAAGCACAGTGATGTGGAGTTGGTCACAAAATCCCACCATGAAATGCTTGCCTCAGTTCTTGGAAGGTACAAATATTAAATTATAAGGATTTTTTCTTTTGTTATATTGTTTAACTAATATAACTCCAATTCAACTTTACCATTCCAATTCAATGCAGCAAAGAAATAGCAGTGGATTCTATGATATATAGCTACAGATATGGCTTCTCTGGTTTTGCAGCCAAGATGACTGACTCTCAAGCCCAACATATTGCAGGTATAAGCTATTCAAATTATCACATGATTTTCAGGTCTCCAAAGGTTTTATTACATTATATACGTAGATTCGCTCCAATTCGCTATTCTTCTAATTTCAAATGCTAGTATCTTAATTCGGGATTAGACAGAGTATCAAGGAGATTTTACACGCACATATTTCTTCGGGAGGGGACTTGAATGTGGACATAAATACGTTTATGATACAATCAATGGTTTGCTTTATTTTCAATTAGGCCTTGCTCTACCTTCCTCAGGGATTATTACATACTCCTTGCTAGCTCAACACATGTTCTTTTAACTATTTATGCGTTCGCAATACGAGACTTTACGAACTATTTTCTTACAATTTTTTGGCTGGTAAGAGGATCAAATGGTAGCAAATGTTGGTTTTAGTCCAAAATTTGATTCTTGAAAATGTTCTACAAATTGGAATAGACCTTTGAGCTGAAAGGAAGTTAAAAAAGTTTTGTGGGATTCAATACTTCCAATATCAAGTTGTACTCACTTTACAACTTAGAAATTCTTTCTATCTCCTTCTCTACTTGTAGAATTACCTGGAGTGGTTCAGGTTTTTTCCAATCACATGTACAAGCTGCACACAACAAGAAGTTGGGATTTCCTTGGCCAATCTCCTTATTCCGCAACAAATCTTTTGCATGATACCAATCAGGGAGATGGTGCCATAATTGGCGTCGTCGACACAGGTCTTCCTCATTCTGCTTTATTTATATACTTATTTATTGTGTACTCTGCCGCACTTATCATGCTATAAAAAATTAGAGCATCAGCTACGATCAGTCAGTAACTAATGCTACAAATTTATAGTTTTAGTTATAAAATTGACTTAATCAAATGCGAAGCAGATGTTTTCGTAGCTAAACCTCTCTCTCTCTCTCTCTCTCTCTATATATATATATATATATATAAAATTTTCTACTAGTAATGCATATCTAATATATTGTGCTTCTAGCATGTTATATATGAGACTACGAATTGATAGATAATAATTTTTAATATGTGTTATTAAAAAAATACTTTTGCAACAAAAATTTATAGCAATAATTATGAAATTAATTTGATAACAATTTTTCCACAGCAAATAATTAATTTATAGGAATTTTTTTGCTGTTTGTACAAAAATTTATAACAATTTTTTCGTAATAAACACCTAATTTTTGGAAGTACATATGCTTAACAGGAATCTGGCCGGAATCCGAATCTTTCAAAGACAAAGGCCTCGGCCCAATACCGGCCAGATGGAAGGGCTTCTGTCAACGGGGAGGAGATTTCAGACCGGCCAAAAATTGCAACAAGAAACTCATTGGTGCTCGTTACTTCATCGACGGCTTTCTCGCCGCGATAGACGGACCATACAACGCAACGGCAAGCGGCGACTACCTATCGGCCAGAGACTCCCATGGCCACGGCAGTCATTGTTCCAGCGTTGCGGCCGGCTCATTTGTGAGTAACGTGAGCTTCAACGGGCTGGCTCGTGGCACGGCCCGAGGGGGCGCTCCGCGAGCCCGGCTAGCCATGTATAAAGTGGGCTGGGATGGTGGCTCCATTACGACTGCAGATGTTCTTGCAGCTTTTGATGCGGCCATCCATGATGGAGTCGACGTTTTGTCTCTGTCATTGGGTATTGATCTGCCTTTGTATCCTGAAATTGATAAGCGTGATGTGATTTATTATGGCTCCTTTCATGCGGTAGCCCATGGGATAACTGTCGTTTGTTCGGGAGGGAATTCCGGGCCGGAGTATCAGACGGTTGAAGATGTAGCGCCCTGGGTTATATCTGTTGCTGCTAGTACGATTGATAGGTCATATCCCACTCCCATTGTGCTGGGAAACAGTCAAAGTTTTGCGGTGAGTTCTTTGTTCTTGTTAGTGTGGCTTAAATTTGGTAGATTAAATTTGAATTATGATCTGTTGCTACTAGTACAATAGATAGGCAATATCCCACTTTTTTGTGCTCATAAACAATCAAAGTTTCGTGCTGAATTCTTTGTTTTTGTTAGCGTGGCTTGAATTTGGTAGATTCGAATTATGATCCCACATAAGAAGCCCGCAGGGTGGTTTGAATTGAATAAAAATTGAAGGTTGTGTTGGCAGTGCAGGGCACAGTTTGCATGGAATGACTTCGCGGGTGTGTGAATGTGAGCGGTGAACCATGTTAAATTCTTGTATCTAGTTTCTCTTTTCTCTCTTCAGTTGTGCTCAGAGCCCAACACCGACCTGAGGGGGAGGTGCAGGGGGCGGACCACGTTAAATTCTTGTTTCTAATTTATTCTCTTTGTATGATAGTGCATGCGAATTTGCTGTTTTTCATAACAGTTATTTCAATGAAAAAACTGTAAAATATGCACTACATGGATTAAGAAATTATCCCTTGTTTTTGCAGGGTCAGACCATGTATGTTGGAGAAGATACTGGATTTGTTGGACTAGTTTATAGAGAGGGCACAGACCTTGTTGATCATGCGTATGAAATCAAGCTTGGTTTTCTCATTTCAGAATTAAGTCAAGAAAATATGTTCAAATTTTAAGGTTTTATACACTTATTTTAAGGTTTTATACACTTTTCTTACCAAACATGCTATTTTTTTTTTTTTTTGTAGGAATTGTGAATCTATAACAACGAATGATACTTGGGTAGCTGGAAAAGTGGTGCTTTGCTTCAGTGTACAAAGTAGTGATTTTGGTTCACTTGCAGCTGCAGATGCTGTCCGCGAGGCTGGCGGCGTGGGGATTATTGCAACCCTAAATACCGTTACTGCCTTGTCTGAATTTTATAGTTCCTTTCCATGCATTCTGGTGAATTATGAAGTCGGAACTCAGATACTGAATTACATTCGTTTTACAAGGTATTAATACTACACTTTGGTTTAATGTTCTGATCACAAGTTCTTTTCTTGTCATCAATAACCTAATTTAAGTCTTCCTTGTTTTTGGCAACTGTTACGAAGGGACCCTAAGGTCCGGTTGAAGCCGACCAAGACTTATGTTGGAAAAGAAGTCTCTACCTATATTGCACCTTTCTCATCTCGAGGGCCTAATTCTCTTTCCCCAGCAGTACTAAAGGTATCTGAGTTACGCTCCACCATCGGCTATTTGAATGTATTTTTTGTTTGAGAAAGTCTATGTGATTTTTTAACTCTGTTTTTCAAATATTTGATGATGATATAGCCTGATATAGCAGCACCAGGAGTTGACATTTTAGCAGCATATATTCCTACTAAATCAAATCCAAGGGGTTATGTCTTCGATTCTGGAACATCCATGGCGGCCCCTCATGCTGCTGGAATTGCTGCTTTGCTTAAATCCTTGCAGCCAAACTGGACTCCAGCTGCTATTAAGTCGGCACTTGTTACAACAGGTTGTCTTTTTTATCTTCTTTTTCTACCTAAAGATTTCTATATATAACTCATTTTCAATGATCAAACATGTGCAGCATGGACAAATGACCCTTACTCTGGAGAGCCCATTTTTGCAAAAGCAGAGATGCCCAAGATTGCAAATCCATTCGATTATGGAGGTGGACTTGTGAACCCAAACGCAGCAAGAAATCCAGGCCTAATCTATGACATGGGAACACAAGATTATTTAAATTATCTATGTGCTATGGGTTATAGCCAAACATCTATCAATCAACTTTCAAGGTTGGCCAAATCTTGTCCTAAATCGAACAATTCTGTTCTGGATCTTAACCTTCCTTCTATTACAGTTCCAAACCTTAAAGGCTCAGTTACTATAACAAGAACTGTCACAAATGTTGGAGATCCAAATTCTAAGTATGAAGCTGTCATTGTTCCTCCTTTAGGTACTGTTGTGAAAGTGAATCCGACGCATTTGTTCTTCAACCCTAGTGTCAAGAAAATGAGTTTCACAGTCACAATAACTACATTGCATAAGGTCACTACAGAATACTATTTTGGAAGCCTGACCTGGACTCACAAGGTGCATAATGTAAAGATTCCTATATCCATTAGAACCAAGTTTCCACAAGTTTATGGGATTTAATAGGGACCAAAAAGAAAAAGAAAAAAGAGGAAATAGAAGAATAAGATTGAAAGCAATGTCATATTGTTGACCTCCATTTATGAATTAAATATCTCTTGTTGTATTCTTGTTCAATGCCTTTTTTTTTTTTTTAAATTTTATGACGAACTAAAGATACAAGTGAATTTAGGGAAGGATAGTTAAGTTTAGTGAGCAATTTGAATATGCAGACCTAAAAATTGCTAAAAGACTAGAATTATCAGCAAAATCTGCAAATTCAGTCCTAACTTTATTTATATCAGTTTGATGTTACGCCAACCTAGTAAATGTACAAAAAATGCTTGCTGATGACCACCACAAAGGGAACCCAATATATCAGGAACGGATCTAGAACTGAAACTATGAAGGAGCAAAATTATAAAACATAAAAGTTTAAATATAGATTATTTTCAATTGAAAGATACAATAAGTTGGTAATATATTTTATGATGCATGTAAACAAACACACAAAACATATCATAAAAATTAATGAAGATAACAATATATATTATTTTAAGTAAGGAAAAGAGATAAATATGTGTTAAGACAAAGAAAAAATTAACAAGTTATTATTATTATTTTTTAAATATGCACTTACTTTTGTCTTGTTTTCTCAATCTCGTTGAAGTCAAAAAAGGAGAATTTTAATTGTTTCTATATCGTAAAGATTTTCTTTAATTAGATTCCTATAAATATATTTTCAAACAAATAAAACAGAAGTGCTCTAATGGTCTAACCCTAATTGTAAATTATTTTATTGTAGATATGAGCCTAAAAATTTGTTTAGACATTTTAAAATTAAAATAATAAAGAATTAAAAAATATTATTAAATTTTCAAAAATATATATTAGAGATTATTATGAAAATTAATATATATATAATACTAGGAGAGCAAATTATTATTAAAATTTTAAATATATATATATATATAACTATATATGCTAAAATTATTACAAAAATTAAAGAAAGTCCCCAAAATGCATGGCCCCCCTCTTGCCCCCCTTTGCATCCGTCCCTGAATATGCGGTTGACTAAGACCATTCTTCGTCCATGCTCGAATGCTTTCTTAGCAAGAGGGAAAAAATGTAAGAATTGAGGTTTCAAGTACCATTCTTTCCAAAAAAGCTTATTTTGACTCAAAATATTTATTATATCCCCCTTTTTTTGTTAGAAGTTCCAAATTCTTTTATCTATTTGCTTCTTTGACAAACACATTTGGGCACAGCGCAAAGTAATATATATGTACTGCTCAAGATGTCCAAATACAAAATTTTAGTGAAACACTGAATTGAATTTTAATTTTAAAATAATCAACCCCTCATATAAACGAATTTTTATGTAATTAAAATTCTTTCCTTTGAAGATTGGATGCAACTAAATCGATGGAAATATACAGAAAAGCCAAAAAGTAAAAAGTCTTTGAAGTTATCAAATGGAGAAAGATTTTCCATTCCTTAGTCCAAAAAGTTGCGAAGCCCACCACATCTTATACTGGTAAATTAAACAAAAATCAAACTTCCACCTAGGGCTGTCAGTGAATCGGATTTTAATTCAAATCCAATTTGAATCCGATCCGAATTTTAAGATTTTTATTCGATTAAAATATTCGATGGATCAGATCCGATTATAAATATTCGAAATCTGAAATAAGTGGATCGAATATGGAATTAAACAATCCGATCCGTTAAAGATCCGAATCCGAATCTTAATATTTTTTATTAAATTAATACTCTTATATATAATATTAATAAATATTTTAAAATAAAATCTATGTATTATATTGACCTAATATATATATTAACGTTTATATTACACTATTAATATTGAGTTTTTAACCTAAAAAATAAGAGGAATATTGATAAAATGTCAAATGTAATAACATATAATAGTTCATTTATACATTAATATAATGTGAAAAGAGAGTTTAGTATTCAAATATTTAACTTTTGGACTAATATATAATAAAAAGTTATTAAAAATTCAAATATGACATATTTATTTTATAAATACAATATTTTTATAAAATTTAAAAGGAAAAAAAAGAAAGAAAAAAATAAATTGGGTCGGATTTTTTAATTGGGTTTTGGATATCCATCGAATTCGGATATGATATTGATTAACAAAGATTCTATAGGATTTTGGATCGGATTCGGATCTGAATTTTGTTTATCGGATTTGAGTTCGAATATGACAGATCTAATTCAAATTCGACCCATTGACAGTCCTACTTCCACCTTTATGGCATCTTTCTCATCAGGTCCTAAAGGTAGCTTTCTATGTGACACCATTATTTGACTAGTGAAATTATTCTCCTTTAACAAATTAAATTTCATGCCATGTATAGTTGCAGAAATTGAAAACTTTGATGGTACGTACAGCAATTTTCTTGGACAATATTATGAATTGGTCCTCCCATCATGTGATTGAAAGGGAAGCTATTGTAATCCACTACTGTCTCTGCATTCTATTGATGGTCCTAATTTTTCCAAGTTCGCTGGATTAATGGAGAGTTAGGACATTTGCTGTTGTCCTAAAATCATGATTGTCTCTCTGCGTATGAGTACTAACAACTGATCATGACTCCAAGATAAGACCATATTAACCCATAACAGTGTCTAATTCCATATGCACGAACCATAAGGAGACTAAAAACATGTGCATAGTCATTTTGCTGAAAGCCTAAAACACAAATTCTTGTGTGAGAATAAAATGAAAGTCTCTAGAAACTCACCAACGGAATATACCAAATGAAAAGGTAGCATGTCCCTTTAAATAGACGAAAAAGATTTGACCATTATGAATAGTTTTGTAGAAATTAATAAACATAATAATAAATAGCAATATGAATATATACAAAACCGCAATGAAACCGATATGATAAATGAGCTATAAACCTTAGATAAATGAAAAATAATAATAAGGACATCAAATAAAATAAAATATTGTTGATAAATGAATAATTAAGAAAATTTTAAAACTTATTTCCAACAGTTACTTCTCATAGCTATATGTTTGGTTTACATGAATTATTATTGAAATTTAATACCAATATTGCTTCTGCTCTGCAAGAGATCGATTAGGAGGTGCTTGGATAAGTTTATTAGCACATCTCAAATCACATATGTTATAAAATATTAAAAAATATATGATTAATTTTAAAAAAAAATAAATATACAAATTCGCAAAATAAGATATTGAGACTCTACAATTTCTTTTAAAAAAAGATAAGAAGTTTTAATTTATTTTTAAAATGCTAATATATATAAATAATAGTATAAATACGTAATAATTGACGCTAGATGACGCCATCAAACCAGGCAATTGTGTTACGCATGAACTCGTAGGGCTCATTGACTAAGACTCTTTATCATTTCATATGCAAGTGGGAGGCCCCAGACTTCCCCATTATCGGACATATAAATCATGCTGTCTTCGAATCGCATTTTCACATTGTTATATCTACACGTGTATATTATTGTAAAAATACGAATATTATAATATTTATTTTTTAAATTATGCAAAGGTATTTTATGTTCCTAGTTAAATATTTTTATTATAATAATAAGTTAATTTTTACCCAGTAATTTGTAATCCAAGTGGCATTAGTCTTCTCTATTATATGGGAGGTCTTATGTTAATTTTTGATAGTTGTAATAATATTAATTTTGACATACTAGGAACTAAAATATTTCCGTACTAATAATTATTTTCAATAAGGAATAGTCTTTCATTAGTTACACATAATTTTTTTTTTTTTTCATTTTACCTAATTAAGACAATTCAGCAAAAAAAATTGTTAATAAGCGAGCTTATAATTGTTGTGTTTTGATGCTCGATAGAAAATTTACCTAACTCAATTATTCATTGGTTATATTGAAAGTATGAGCGCTATAATAAATTTAGAAATTGATAATATAAAATTAAGTCTCAAATATTTTTATTTTTATTTTTATTGAAAAAATTAGGTCTCGAAATCTTTTCTTGAACTCATTGTGATCGATTTAATTAGTTGCTAGATGTAACCCTCGACAATTAGAAAATGAATTTGAAGGGAAATAAATTATATGTTCAATTCACTTAGAATAAAGTATTCAGTTGACAAATTATCAGAAAAATAAGTGGCTTAGGGCCATAGGCCGAGTTTGTTTTTGTTACCGCTCATTTTCATTTTCAACACAATTAAAAGATAGAAAATTATTAATTTTTAAACTATTTTCATTCAAAATATTCCTTATTTTTATTTTCATTTATTTTTTAAAATTATCATATCATCCTACTATCATGTCAATCGAATTCAAATTTGACTTGATATCAATTACCTATTATTATTTCAAAATTAATAAAATACATATATTTTAAAATAATAAATATTTTTAAACATAAAAAATATAAACGAACCAACTTTTCAATCTTATATTTGCTCTAACCATTACTTTACAATAAAACATTTAAGTTTAATTTTCTTTTAATTTTTAGTCTTACAAATTGCAAAATTACAATTTAATCCTATTAATTTGAGATATCCACGTACAATAGTAAAATTGGCCTCACATCACGCCAGGTCCAATCGCATTATGCCCATCAATCATAAAAAGAAATTGACAATTTAAACAGTTACGTATTTATTTTGAACCAAAACCAACTATATACACCAACATCAATTGGTCAACTTGAACAAAATAACTGTAATTCATTCAAATTGTTAGTAACATTAAGTCTCAAATATTTATTTATTTATTTATTTATTTTTGTCGAAAAAATTAGGTATCCAAATTTTTTTTTGAACGATTTAATTAGCTGTTTGGGCCCTTAGTGACCGCATATTCAATATATGAAATTTTTTATACCATCAAATTAGTGATCACCACCAAATCTAGACGGTCACAAACTACCAATATTTTTGTGACCTCATGCGTCGTCACAAACGCAGTCACAAACGCTGTTAGTAACATTATTTTTGGTACATTTGTGATCGATTTTACGATCACTAAAATCATTTTTTTTTTTTGGTAGTGCCTCAACAATTCGTAAATTAAATGAGTTTGAGAGGAAATAAATCAACTTAAAATAAATGCTTAAAAATGTTAATTTTGGAATTACCATTTTGCTATTTTCTAATACAAAAATATATACTACTTTAAATACGTCATAATTTGGCACTGGAAATGACGTAATCAAACCAGACTAATTTCTACTTCGCACTCACAGCTTATTGGACAAGGAATGGAATATATTCCCCAATTCCACATTATGGAGCATGTTCTGGTTGTCTTGGAATCTTTCATAAAAGTAAAGACACAAATATATTTCTTTATATTATGGAAAGACATTTAAATATCTACTTAAATATTTTTACATTATAATAATAAATTATTTTATGATAATTATAGGGAGATTGATTTTATTTATTTGGAATTGAAAGAATCTCTACAAATATTTTTTTATTTAAGAATTTTCTTCCATTTTTGTCGTTGTTTGAAAATTAAAAACAATTATTTTCTATATACGTTTTCCCTTAAAATATAACTTGTTTTCAATTACAAGTTGTTCTAATGTTTTATCATTCTATTATTATATCAAGCAAATTCAAATTCAATTTTACTTAAAATACTTACTATCATTCTAAAATAATTAAATTATACGTATATTTTTTTAAAAAAAATATATCGTTACTGACATAAAAATATATTTTCATCCTTAATTATATCTACCATAATTATTATTTTCATACAACTGCCCAAATACATTTTTGTTTTGAAATTAAATCTCAACTATATTATTCAAATTTCGGAGACACTGAAAACTGGAGATAAATGTGGAAAGTTGAAGATATTTGGAAATTGAAACTATAAACTTCTGTATGTTTCATGTAAATATCATTTATTTTTTATTTCAATTTTTTTTCTAAATATACTCTATCATCTTATAACCTCATCTATCAATTCCAGCTTCAATTTTATATAAAGTACTACTTACTATTGTATCAAAATAATTAATATATATATGATATTTGAAAAAACACTTTTTTTAGGTTTAAAAAATATATATTATCTAAATTTTTATCCATATATCTATCATAATTATTATTATATTTTAGGTAAATTATTCAAATACGACATTTTAGAATTAAAATTGATTTTTTAATTTTTAAAATATTGAAAACAAAAAACAAAAAATGAAATATATTCAAACAAAGGGACGAAGCCTGAAATCTTTATTATAGGGGCGAAATTGAATTGTAAAAAATATAACATATTGTAAATTCGAAATTATAAAGAAGAACAATGGCAAAAAGTACAAGAAAAATGACCATTAGTGGCACTAACTTAATGACACTTTATAAAATAATGCCACATAAAAGTAATGTGATGACAATTACAAAAAAATGTCACTATAAAATAATATTTAGTGGCATTTGATTAATGAATAACAAATAAAATGGTGACATTTGATTAAAAAAGCCACCATAAATGTATTTTAAAGGCACTTAATGAGTGTCACTAATTCTTTTTCTTAAAATGTCACTTATAGTTATTTATAATGTCATTTGAAAAAAAGGTCAAATAATATAGTGACATTCATTTGGTGGCATTTTATAACACAATGACACACAATACTATTATAGTGATATTTGTTAAGAAATTACACTGAAGATAATATTTTGTGACGTTTAATTAATAAATGTCAAATAACACAATGGCACACAATACTACTAAGATGACTAAATATTTGACAAGATAAAGGCCACAAAAGGTATTTTTTGGTGACATTTTGTAATGCAATAATTTATAAATATTTAAATGGAACTTTTTAGTGCCATTAAATCCTATTTTTTTTTAGTGAAAGTGTATATCCTTAATAAAAAAAAGAAATATTTTATAATTCAAGAAATAATAAAATTATAATATTTTAAAATTTTCAATATAAAAAATTAAATTTCAAAATTTTAAGGGGCGGCTGCCCCTCTCAACCCCCCTCCTGACTCTGTCTATGTTCAAATGGGACTTAGCACTTTACTTGGAATATGAATTAATATCGTACTTCGAGGAAACGTGGGCTTACACATTTTTTTCTCCGAAGGGTGCAGATTAAGACTGCGCGTGGGCCGGTGGATCAGCGATTATCGGAACAAAATCCATATAAAATCTCTAAAGGCATATTAATTTAATAAAAGACAATACAATCATTTGTCTTTAAAGCATGTGGGAGTCGAATCAAATTATTTCTTCCACTACAGTGGTTGAAAGAAAAGTTGCTCACGTGAGTCATGAATTAAAAAGAAAAAGAAACACTCCCTTCTATTTTCATCAAATTTCAATTTCAAATGTTTTCATACATCCTATTATTTTATAACAACAAAGAAAGATATAATAATGTAATTAGTACTAAATGATTATTATATTTTATGTGGATAAGATGAGCACATTTTCCTATGCTGAATCGAGTCGTTGAGTGAGACTCAATTAGTTAATCTCTTAAAGATAAGTTAAAATAAGGGTTGTTAGATTTTAAAAAGATTAATTGTTTGAATTCATGGTATATAGTTGTTGGACCATTTCTTGTTCCTATAAATATTTTTAAATTTTATATTTTGAGATACATTACTGATCTGTTTGATGGTGACAATTCAAAATAGTTAATTTACATTTGTTTGATCCTAAGAGCAGATTGAATGGTGAGTTTTGTCGTTAAAAACTTAATATCAAACCAATAGTTAATAATAAAGGTCGTTGCTCAAGTCAAGCCAATGAAGATAGAAAGGTTGTGGAAGCCAACTATCATCATTTTCCATTTGAAAGTTGTGGTACATATAATGTTGAGTTCGTGCGGACATATCCCATCAGATCATGGCGGAAGAGTAGCATGGCAATACATGTCTTGAACCAACGGTTGTGGCAGGGTCGTGATTTGGGTTGAACACGAGGTTGACTTGAGTATGTAAAAGAATGCATGAATTTTATAATAGGATAGATACCCTAGTGGTTTGTGCCATAAACGATGAGTGTTAGCCTTTGGCCTACTCAGATCAGGGACCTAGCTAATGTGTGAAACACTATACTGGGGGAGTACGATCGCAAGACCAAAACTCAAAAAAATTGATAGAGGCCTACACAAGCTGTGGGTCGTGGTTTAATTTGATATAATAAACTCAAAAATATATTACCATGTTTAATGTAATAGAAAAATAGGGGGAAAAAAAACAAAAAGAAAAACAAACAAGTTAGCACACAGTGTAACATGATAATGTAAAGCTTTTTCCTCCAAAAAGCAATTGTAAATTTGTGGTGTGCCCGCGGTTCATTCCTGTGAATGATTACTATATAATCATTCATAGCGCACAGGGAGAGGGCAGAAAAGAAAGTCTCATTAGAGTGCATGAAAAATGAGTGCACTTCCAATTGTTTGGCTTTTGGTCTCTACTTTACTGTATTTGCACACTGTTGTGGCCTATCATGAAGATGATGAGACCAAAGTGAGTAATGCTGAGCCAAACAGAGCACAACAGTTCTATTTCTTATTTTTCTGGCTCTTAATTTGCTTTAATTCACTCCAAGTACTGCTGCTGAAATATATTTTTTTAATGGTCATTAATTAGAAACAGGTTTACATTGTGTACATGGGAGAAAGGAAGCATAATGATGTGGAATTAGTCAAAAAATCCCACCATGAAATGCTTGCCTCAGTTCTTGGAAGGTATAAATATTAAATTGTCTGGTTTTTTTCTTTTGTTATTTTGCTTAAGTAATATAATTCCAATTCAATGCAGCAAAGAAGCAACAGTGGATTCTATGATATATAGCTACAGACATGGCTTCTCTGGTTTTGCAGCCAAGATGACTAAGTCTCAAGCTCAATATATTGCAGGTAAATTTCTAGGTTTACATGTTTCTTATTCGTGTTGACGTCTTGTAGTCTGGAATAAACATATGGGTCAAGTTCAGACAAATATTAGGTTGTCCAACAAAAACTCTCAAAAAGTTAGCTAATTCAGATATCAGAAAGAGATGATTAAATAAGGGTGTAATGACAAAAAAATAGTAAATTTTTGTGGGCTAGGCAACTCTATGAAACTTCTTACAGTGTTAAGATAACTTTTTAACCGATTATGTAGCTTTTAAGCGTAATAAATAAAGTTATTTATAGTATTATTATGGTGGTTTATTGGGCCGGCACACATGGCCCCAATTGACCTTTGAAAATAATAGAATTTGAAATTTTGAGTCATGAGCCGCATTCAAACACGCAAATCCCCACATTAAAAGTGAATGAGACCCAATATTTTCAATGTTCATATTTAGTTCACAACTTGAAATTATTTGTATTTGTACTTGTAGAATTATCTGGAGTAGTTCAGGTTTTACCCAATCACATGTATAAGCTGCACACAACTAGAAGTTAGGATTTCCTTGGCCAATCTCCTTATTCCACTCCAAATCTTTTGCATGATGCCAACCAAGGAGATGGTGCTATAATTGGCGTCATTGACTCAGGTTCTCCTACTTTTTCCTTTCTTGAATTTTCCATTTCAATTATTATCTTATTTTATATTTTAATTTATGGATATATATTAAGTGTATGTAATTTTACTTTTTTTTTTTGAAAAATATAATAGTCATCACATGCAATTTTTAGGTATACAACAATATTTTACACTTTCAACATATATTTTTGAAGCGGAATAAAATATAAAATATCAATTGAAATAAGCAAAACTTTTCGCCACGTTTCAACCGCATTAACAAATAATTTTGCTTGAGATTTTGTAAGAGACACGGTGCTATGGCTACCTAGAGTTTATACTTACTGATTCTTTAATCGAAGGGAACATTGATTAATCACAAAGATTTCGAACTGTTTGAAAATATGCCCAACAGGGGTCTGGCCAGAATCCGAATCTTTCAGCAACGACAAAGGCCTGGGTCCAATCCCAGCCAGATGGAAGGGCTTTTGTGAATCGGGAGACAAATTCATCCCAGCAAAACATTGCAACAAGAAACTCATCGGGGCTCGTTACTTCATCAAAGGTCTTCTGGCTGAAATAGGTGGACCATTCAATGCAACAGAAAACGACGAATACCTCTCACCCAGAGACGGAGATGGCCATGGCACTCATTGCGCCAGCATCGCAGCTGGGTCATTCGTCAGCAATGTGAACTTCAATGGACTGGCCAATGGCACCGCCCGAGGAGGAGCCCCACGAGCACGGCTCGCCGTCTACAAGGTGACTTGGAGCGGCACCGGTACTTCTGCAGACGTTCTGAAAGCTTTTGATGAGGCCATTCATGATGGGGTGGACGTTTTGTCGGTATCATTGGGTATAGACTTACCTTTGTATCCAGAAATCGATAAGCGAGACTTGATTTACTATGGCTCATTCCATGCGGTGGCCAACGGGATAACCGTCATTTGCTCAGGAGGGAATAATGGGCCAATATATCAAACAGTTGAAGATGTGGCACCTTGGGTCACATCTGTTGCCGCTAGTACGATAGATAGGTCTTATCCCACTCCCATTGTATTGGGAAACAATCAACATTTGGAGGTAAGTTGTTTGTACTTTCAATCTACAATGTTGATATGAATAATAATATCATTTGATTTCATTTCATCTTTTTTAGGGTCAAGCCATGTTTGTTGGAGAAGATATTGACTTTGTTAAATTGGCTTACAAAGAGAGAGTTGAACTTCAAGGACAACCGTATGAATTTGGAGAACATGTTAATTTGGAAGGGATTGTATGTTTTCTTACCAAACATGTTAATATTTTTTCAGGTATTGTGAATCTTTAACCGCAAATGATACTTGGGTGGCTGGAAAAGTAGTGCTCTGCTTCACTTTGAAAGGTGATGATGAGGATATAAGCAAAGCTACAGTTGCTGTCGCAAGTGCTGGTGGTATGGGGATAATTGTGACCAAGAAAAACTTTATTGCGTTGTCTTCATACTATGTTGGTTCCTTTCCATTAATTTTGGTAACTTATGATGTTGCAACTCAGATATTGAATTACATTCGTTTTACAAGGTATATATGGGTTTATTACATTTGATTTTTCTTGCCATCATAAACTTGATTTAGAGTATTTATTCATGTACATAAAAATATTTGTCAACTATTAAAAGGGATCCTAAAGTACGATTAAAGCCCACCAAGACCTACATCGGTGAAAAAGCTTCCACCTATATTGCACTTTTCTCAGCCCGAGGTCCTAATCCTCTTTCCCCAACAGTACTAAAGGTATGAATATATTTCCACTATTAGCCTACTAGGAAATATATATTATTCTTTATTGAGAAAGTTTATGTGATTTTTTAAATATATCTTTGATGATACAGCCTGATATAGCGGCACCAGGAGTTGACATATTAGCAGCATATACTCCCACAAAAAATAATTTAAGGGGTTACACCTTCAACTCCGGAACATCCATGGCGGACCCTCATATTGCAGGAATTACTGCTCTACTCAAATCCTTACACCCAAACTGGTCTCCAGCTGCTATTAAGTCAGCCCTTATAACAACAGGTTGTTTAACTATTAGCTTAGAGATAATGGAACCACAAAGATCTCTATATATAACTTAGTTTTATTCATCAAAAAGTGCAGCATGGACAGATGATCCTTACTCTAGGGAGCCCATTTTTGCAAAGGGGGACATACCCAAAATTGCGGATCCTTTCGATTATGGAGGTGGGCTTGTGAACCCAAATGCAGCAAGACATCCTAGCCTAGTTTATGACATGGGAATCCAAGATTACATAAATTATCTATGTGCCATGGGTTATGAACAAACAGCCATCAATCGACTTTCGGGACTGGCCAAATCTTGTTCTAAATCAAACAACTCTGTTCTAAATCTGAACCTTCCTTCCATTACAGTTCCAAACCTTAAAGGTTCAGTTACTATAACAAGAATTGTCACAAATGTTGGAGATCCAAACTCCAAGTATGAAGCTATTGTTGTTCCTCCATTGGGCACTATTGTGAAAGTGAATCCCATGCATTTGGCCTTCAACCCTAAGGTCAGGAAATTGAGCTTCGCTGTCACAATAACTACATTGCATAAGATCACCACAGAGTACTACTTTGGAAGCCTAACTTGGATGGACAAGGTTCATAATGTTAAGATCCCTATATCTGTTAGAACTGAATTTTCGTAATTAATCATAAGGGGCAACGAAAATAAAAAGAATAAGATGTAAATCAATGGTCAGTGATCATTTCACTCAGTGAAATAGGTTTCACACTTTAATGTGAGAAGTTTAAACTTGACGGACTTTTGCTTTGCATGTGTACAAGTAAAAGAAAATGTCATGTTGTTGCCCTTCATTTATGCATCTTTGTTTCTTGTTATATTCTAAGCATTGACGTTAAGGAGATATGATGCCTTTGTTTGCTTGAAGTGACTATTGTAATGTGGAACATCAACTTTATTTGCTAGTCTTTGAGTTTAGTTGATGTTTAATGATTGTCCCAATGAATTAAGGCGATTAACTGACTTAAAAGTTCTTTTGAATTTAATTTATTCAATAATCAAATTAAGTTTAAATATATTAAATATTCAAACTAAATTTGAGTGATATTATTCGCTTAGAAACTTATCCAGAGTCACCCTACATATCATTTCAGATAGATTTATTATGAACTTCAACAAATTTGTACAGCTCGAGGTTGATTTATATAAGAGTTAGGAAAAGTCAAATATAAAATAAAATAAAAGTTAAAATCATCGGAGGTTTCCCAATAGAATTCTTCCGATTCTTAAGTTGGTATGGATAGGAAGATTAATTAATAATGAAAGAAAAATAACACGTTGGCAATAACATGATTATAGTACTTATAAGGTGTTGTTTCAATCGACCTATATAGATCATGCATATCATCTAACGACAAATATTTCAAAGCAGGTCAGATGTCGGGTTAGGTTAGTCCTAATTGGACAGAAAAATAAAATTCCTAAAGTGCATTCTTAGCTTTTTTTTTGAAGTATTTTGGACATTGCAGGCTTCTTTTACATATCAAAATGAACCTTCCTCAAATATTTTTACTCATGGAGTTCAATAAGAATTTCAATAATATAATTACTTTTTTAATGAGACAATTAAATATATTAATTAATTATAAATTATCACGCAATAATAACATAATAATATTCCATTTTCTAGACAATTTATCATTACAAAAGGCATTCTCAATCCCCATCTGTAACCCCTCCGGCAATGCTCTGTTCAGTCTCGGCAGAAAAATCCGGTTTGTAGTTTAAATGAGTTATAATGTTTACAATGAATTGGTAAATATTATAATTATTTATAAATTTTGTTTGTATTAGTTTATGAATTAGTTTATATTATAGTATAAATACGTAATAATTGGCACTAGATGACGCAATCAAACCAGGCAAGTGTGACACATGATCACATAGTGCTCATTGACCAAGACTTTTTATCATTTCATATGCAAGTAGGAGTCCCAAGAATTCCACATTATCGGGCACATATACCTATATATATATATAGGATTGTAAATAGATATTTAAAAATTTATTTATCGTTCGCATTCTTGTCCGTTTATACAAAATTTATCTGCATCCATTTATGACAGATATTATTTATATTCAATTAGTGAATATTTGATTATAAATGGATACAAATATGGTAAATACGTATGTGATATGTTTAATATTCACTCCAAATATATATTTATTAAATAATATATCATTTATATTTTTAATAAAAATCTCATAATTTATATATGTATATGTGTGTATATATATATTATAATTGAAGAGTAGGGAAGAAAGAAGAATAAATTTAAAAAATTATTGTAATATAGAGAAAAAAAATTAAACAATAAAGTTAATTAACATAATTATTGTTGGTTGACTTTATAATTAATATACTTAAATGGTATTATTATTAATTAGTATTAATAATTAATTATAAAGTCAATTATTAATTAAAACTTATGCTATTTGTTTGATTGCTTTCTTTTTAATAAAATTGTATAGTTCCTTCTATTGGTTAAAATATGTACTTGTTATAGGCTTTTAGATTTTTGTATTTGGATATTCGTAAATAGATATCTAAATAATTATCATCGAATATAAATATCAAAACAATAATTCGAATACAGATAAGTTTAATCAAATATGAATGTATTTGAATAGTTATAATCAAATATGGATATATTCTCATTCGATCGATATCTGATGGATATGAATTAGGATATCATTTTTAAATATCTGTCAAATTCGTATCCGTATCTGAATATCGAAAAGTTAAATAGATACAAATATGAAAATTGTGTATCTGATCTACTTAATATTCGTTTATACCCCTATATATATCATGCTGTCTTCGAATTGCATTTTCACATTATTACATGTCCATGCGTATATTACTGTAAAAATACAAATATTTATTTTTTCAATTATGAAAAATTATTTTATGTTCCCATTTAAATATTTTTTATTGTAATAATAAATTAATTTATGATAGTTACGATATTATTGATTCTCACAATATCATCCTACTACTAAATCAATTGAATTCAAATTTGATTTTACACAAATTATTCACTATCATTTTAAAATTAATAAAAAAAAATATTTTTTAATATAATAAATATTTTTCCAAACATACTTTTGCACCATGTCTTTATTTTCACGCCATATCTTTCCATACTCTCATATATATGATTTTTAATACAAAAATATAATAGCATTCAAATACATTTCTCATGTAATCCTACACAATCATTTTATTTTTGACATAATATTCAAACAACATTCTATTTTCAAATTTAATCTCATAACTAATTTTTAACCTTTTAAATTTGACTGAAAATAAAAAGTGACTTGAAAAACATATCCAATTGGGTTCTTGGGTATCTCTTTGATCAAGACCAACTATATAATAATTTAAGTGTATACCAATATCAATCGGTCAGCTTGAATAAAATAACTTTAATTCATTCAAATTGTTAGAAACATTAAGTCCCAATTTTTTTTAATTTTTTTTTTTTAAATTAAGTGTCGAAGTCTTTTCTTGAACTGATTCATGTGATCGATTTAATCAACTGCTTGATGTAACCCTCAACAATTAGTAAATGATTTTGAGGGGAAATAAATCCATTTAAAATAAACACTTAAAAATGTTAATTTTAGAATTGCCATTTTGCCATTTTTAAATACAAAAATATACTAATTTAAATTTGGCACAAGAAATGACGCAATCAAACAAGAAAGTATTTAATATTTTTCACTCACCAATGTTTGAGAAACTGGATCAATGAGTGAACTGGTGACTTTATTGGTTACTGATTTAACCGATTCAACTTGTGTGACGTCATGATTATATTTAATATTATATAAATATATAAAAAAGATAAATATATATAAAGAGAAAAAAAATTAAAAATTGCCTAGTATCATAAAACTTTCTCTAAAGTCCAAACTCTACTTTATAATAATATTCATACATCAATTTAAAATATCAAATTATAAAATAAGACTTGCTAGAAAATATCCTTATATAATCTATTATAACTTACAAAAACAATAAGCACGAACTTAAATAACATAAAAGTTTTAAATGTAAATAAAAAAATTATATATTTTTTATTTTTTATTTTCAAGAAAAAAAAAGAACCGATTTAAAATAAAATTTGTTCACCAGTTAAAATGATTTTTTTTATCAATTCACACTAATTGACACCGATTTTTTAATGAATTAATTTTATATCGCAAATCGGACCAAAATTATGACAGATTTTCGATCAAACCAGCCGATCGGATTTCTCAATCATTGTGACTCACAGCTTATTGACAAGGAATGCAATACATTCCCCACAATTCCACATTAGGGAGCATGTACTATGTCGTTTTGGCCACTTACATTTGAATCCTTTTCTCTTTTTATTTTTTTATTTTTTTTATTTGGCCGAAATACTTATTTTTGAATCTACCATAAAAGTAAAGACACAAATATATATATATTTCTTGCTATTATGGAAAGGCATTTAATTAAATATCTAGTTAAATATTTTTTACAGTATGATAATAAATTATTTTATGATAGTTATGGCGATATTTATTTTATTTATTTGGAATTGAAAGGATCTCAAAAATTATTATTTTAATTAAGATTTTTTTTAAAACTTTTGTCACTGTTTGAAAATTGAAAACAATGAATTTTTATATGTATTATTTTTATATCCAACGGATATAGATGTTGAAATTGGATATAAATCTGAAAATAAATCCAAACGGGCTTTGGAAAAGGTTAGGAGAAGTTCGTTTCTATCTCCAAACTCGTTTATATTTTTGTCAATATTTGAAAATATAAATTGTCAGTTTCTATGTATCTCATGTATTTTTTATTTAATTTTTTTTTAAACATATTCTATCATCCCATTATCACATCAGTTAATTTTAAATTTAATTTTATATATAGTGCTACATATTATTATTTTAAAATAATTAAAATATATATGATATTAAAAAAACACATGTTTTTATGTTTAAAAAATATAAATTATCTAAATTTTCATCCATATATCTATTATGATTATCATTAATTTTAGAGAAATATTCAAATACAATCTCATGTATATTTTAAAATTATAATTTTTTTTAATTTTTAAAATATCGAGAACAAAAAACAAAAATGAAATATATTCAAATGGAACTTAGTACCGTACTTGGAATAGGAAACGTGGGCTTACACATTTCTACTAGGGTGCGGAACTTTGGATCTTCTATTCTATTTTCTTTTTTATTTTCTATTCCAATTTATTGTATTTATATCAAATATATTTGGTTCTCAATTATATATTTTTATAAAAAAATATTTAATACACATGTTATATTTTTATAAAATAAAATAAAAAATAAAATAGAAGATTTAAATCAAAAGTGCGGATTAAGACTGCATGTGGACCGGTGGGTTAGCGATTATCGTAACAAATCCTTAATAAAATCTCGAATGGCCTATATATTTATTTAATAGAAAACAGTACAATCATTTATCTCTAAAGCGTGTGAGAGTCGAATCAAATCATTTGTCCCACTTTAAAGTGATTGAAGAAAAAGTTGCTCTCGTGAGTCACGATTTAAAAAGAAAAAGAAAAAGAAACACTCCCTTTTATTTTCATCAAATTTCAGTTTAACTCGACTCCCATAATGTTTTCATACTTCCCTATTATTTTATGGCAACAAAGAAAGATATACTTATATATGTAACTAGTAGTAACTGATGATTATATTTTTTGTGGTTAAGATAAATTAAGCTCACTCTTTTATGCTAACTCAGCCATTAATTGAGACTCAATTCATTAATCTCTTAAAGATAAGTTAAAATAGGGGTTATTGAATCTTAAGAAAGTTGATCGTTCGAATTCACACTATATGGTTGTTAAATAGTCTCTTGCGCCTATAAATATTTCCACATTTCAGATATAATTTGATCGTTATGAACAAATTCAAAATTTTTGTAGACAATTTTTCAGGAATTTTAGACTAAGCTTCTGATAAACTTTAATTTTTTGCTAGCCCGAGGGTCCAAGACCATACATATTGATATATAGAACTACTATTTATTTGCTGAATAGGGTCAATTGTTCAAGGCATTCCGTCATTATCGTAGATCCTTCGCCACGAGAAGTTGAACAAAAAGCCACGGAATTGGCCTATTTCTTGCGTGTACCAATTGAAGTCTTTTGAAAAAAGGACGGTTTCCTGCATCAAGAGCCTTAGGAGGCCCAGCATGCCCCAGCCCTAACGTACACTATTGGTTAATTTAAAATAATTAAATTTATATTTGTCTGATCCTAAGAACAAATCGAATGGTAAGTTCTAGATTTAAAACTTAATATCAGACCATAAGTTAATAACAAAGGTTGTTACTTATGGCAAGCCAACGGAGACAGAAAGGTTATAGAAGCCAAATACCATCCTTTTCCATCTGAAAGTTGTGGTATTTGTAGTATTGAGTTCGTATATCAGATCATAAAGCGGATAGCATGGCAATACACGTCCTTAATCAACGGCTAAGGCAGGATCGTGATCTGAGTTGAACACCAGGTCTGCCCGAGTATATATAAAAAATGCGTGAATTTTAGAACTGATTGGTCATTATTGGTTATAAATGGCCAAAATAATTATTTTAGATGCTTATCTATATCAATTTTTGTTATTTCTAATATTTTTATACTTATTACTTTTATTCATGTACCTTATGTTAATTTGATTGTTGAAAAATTTCTCACTAAGCGTATCACAATACTAAGACTTACTTCGAGTATGTGAAAAAATGTGTGAATTTTAGAACTATTTGGTCATCATTTGGTTATAAACAATCAAAATAATTATTTTAGATGCCTATTTATATTAAGTTTTGTTATTTCTTAATATTTTTATACTTATTACTTTTATTCATGAATCTTACGCTAATTTGAGTATTGGAAAGTTTTTCTCGAGCTTACCGCAATCCTTAGACATACTTTGGACTTAAGGATCAAGTTTGATTCATATTTGAAAACATCTAATGATCTAAGTTTAAATCAAGTGGGGAATGTATTATCGGAAAACAAGTGATACATTTATGTTTGAGAAAGAGTGAAACAAAATGTGTTACCATGTTTACATGTAATAGAAAAATAGAAAAGTAAAAACAAAAAGAAAAAAACGGATAAATTAGCACACAGTGTAACAAGATAATGTAAAGCTTTCTCCCCCCCAAAAGCAATTGTAAATTTGTGCTTAATTCCTGTGAATGATCACTATATAATCATTCGCAGCGCATAGGGAGAGGGCAGAAGAGAAAAGCTCATTAGAGTAAATGAAAAAATGAGTGCAGTTCCAATCGTTTGGCTTTTGGTCTCAACTTTACTGTTTTTGCACACTGCTGTGGCCATTGAAGCCATCGAGAACAAAGTGAGTAATGCTACGCCAAACAGAGGATAACATCTTCTTTCCTTATTTTTCTAGTTTTCAATCTGCTTTAATTTACACCAACTGCTGCTGAAATATTTTAGAAACAGGTTTATATTGTGTAACATGGGAGAAAGGAAGCACAATGATGTGGAGTTAGCCACAAAATCCCACCATGAAATGCTTGCCTCAGTTCTTGGAAGGTATAAATATGAAATTATATGGATTTTTTCTTTTGTTATTTTGCTTAAGTAATATAATTCCAATTCAGTGCAGCGAAGAAGCAACAGTGGATTCTATGATATATAGTTATAGACATGGCTTGTCTGGTTTTGCAGGCAATATGACTGAGTCTCAAGCTCAATATATTGCAGGTAAATTTCTAGGTTTACATGTTTTTTATTTTCGTCTGGAATAAACATTCGGGTCATGTTCAGAACTTCATTTTGATCCTCAAATCCACAAATATAGTAACATCGCTGGAGGTTGTCCAATAAAAACTCACAAATAGCTAGCTAGTTCAGATATCAGAAAGAAAGGATTAAATAAGGGCTTAATGATAATAAAATAGTAAATTTTTGTGGGTTGGGCAACTCTACGAAACTACTTACAGTGTTAAGATAATTTTTTAACCGATTATGTAGCTTTTAAGCATAACAAATAAAGCTATTTATAGTATTATTGTGGTGGCTTATTGGGTACACATGACCGCAATTGACCATCAAAGATAATAGAATCCGGCATTATGAGTGATGAGTTGTATTTAAAAAACACGAATCCTCACATTCTATCTGATGTGGATATCCTAAATAATTGATAATTATGATGAAGTAATAAATGTTATAATTTATAAATTTGAATTTTTCAAACTCAAATTTATAGTGGTTTGAATCTTAAAAATTCGAACTTAATTAAGTTGAATTGAACTCGAGCTCAAAAAATCTGAAGATGCTTGAGAGCTTATTTAAATTATCTGTATGGCATGGGTTATAGCCAGACATCCATC
>CM032125.1:37230617-37292612 GCA_018894105.1 Jacaranda mimosifolia
AATTGATCGTTCAAATTCATGGTACATGATTGTTAAATCATCTCTTGCTCTTATAAATATATCTAAATTTTATGTTTTGAGATACATTATTGATCTGCTCGATGGCGTCTGTAAGCATATTAAATTTTGCACTTCAAGGCTTGACGAAAGGGGTGTAAATCAACTCCAAAAGAGACGAGACTTGAAGTGTGTCAATTCAAAATAATTAATTTACATTTGTTTGATCTTAAGAATAGATTGAATGGTGAGTTTTGTGGTTAAAAACTTAAGATCAAACCAATAGTTAATAATAGAGGTTGTTGCTCAAGTCAAGCCAATGAAGATCAACCATCATTTTCCATCTGAAAGTTGTGGAACTTAAAATGTTGATGAGTTCGTGTGGACATATCACATCAGATCCATGAGGCGTATGAATAGCATGGCAATACATGTCTTGAATCAATGGCTGTGGCAGGGTCTTGTCCTGGGTTGAACCTGTGAATTTTATAATAGGATTAGATACCTTGGCGGTTTATGCCATAAACGATGAGTGTTTGTTCTTGGCCGATGCGGATCAGGAACCTAGCTAAAGTATGAAACACTCCACTTGGGGAGTATGATCGCAAGACCAAAACTAAAAAAAATTGATAGAGACCTGCACAAGCGGTGGGTCATGTGGTTTAATTCAATATAATACGCAAAACTTTACCAGCCCTTGAAATATGAACAACAAAACTTGTCCTTAATGGAATGGTACTGACTTTCATTAGATGTTGTTTAGTCATTATTTGGTTGAAAACGGACAAAATGATCATTTTAAATGCCTATCTATATATCAATATTTGTTATTTCTAAAATTTTTGTGCTTATTACTTTTATTCATGAACCTTACGCTAATATGAATGTAGAAAAGTTTTTGGCCGAGCTTACCACAATCCTAAAACTCAATTTGAATTTATGGATCAAATTTGATTCATATTTGAAAACATAAAAGTTTAAATCAAGTGGTGAATGTATTATAGGAAAACAAGTGATACATTTATGTTTGAGAATGAGTGAAACAAAATATATTACCATGTTTAAATGTAATAGAAAAATAGAAAAAACAAAAAAACAAAAACAAAAACAGAAAATTGGCACACAGTGTAACAAGATAATGTAAAGCTTTTTCCCCCAAAAAGCAATTGTAAATTTGTGGTGTGCCCGCGGTTCATTCCTGTGAATGATCACTATATAATCATTCATAGCGCACAGGGAGAGGGCAGAAAAGAATAGCTCACTAGAGTGAATGAAAAATGAGTGCACTTCCAATTGTTTGGCTTTGGGTCTCTACTTTACTGTTTTTGCACACTGTTGTGGCCTATCATGAAGATGATGAGACCAAAGTGAGTAATGCTGGGCCAAACAGAGCACAACAGTTCTATTTCTTATTTTTCTGGCTCTTAATTTGCTTTAATTTACGCCAACTGCTGCTGAAATATTTTTCTTTAACCGTCATTAATTAGAAACAGGTTTACATTGTGTACATGGGAGAAAGGAAGCATAATGATGTGGGGTTAGTCACAAAATCCCACCATGAGATGCTTGCCTCAGTTCTTGGAAGGTATAAATATTAAATTATATGGATTTTTTCTTTTGTTATTTTGCTTAAGTAATATAATTCCAATTCAATGCAGCAAAGAAGCAACAGTGGATTCTATGATATATAGCTACAGACATGGCTTCTCTGGTTTTGCAGCCAAGATGACTAAGTCTCAAGCTCAATATATTGCAGGTAAATTTCTAGGTTTACATGTTTCTTATTCATGTTGACGTCTTTTCGTCTGGATTAAACATTTGGGTGATGTTCAGAACTCCATTTTGATCCTCAAATCCACAAATATAGTAAGATCGCTGGAGGTTGTCCAACAAAAACTCTCAAACAGTTAGCTAATTCAAATATCAGAAAGAGATGATTGAATAAGGGCATAATGATAATAAAATAGTAAATTTTTGTGGGTTAAGCAACTCTATGAAACTACTTACAGTGTTAAGATAACTTTTTAACCGATTATGTAGCTTTTAAGCGTAATAAATAAAGCTATTTATGGTATTATTATGGTGGCTTATTGGGTACACATGGCTGCAATTGACCTTTGAAGATAACAGAATTCGATATTTTGAGTGATGAGTTGTATTCTAAACATGCAAATCCCCATGTTAAAAGTGAAATGAGATCCAACATTTTCGATGTTCATATTCAGTTCACAACTTGAAATTATTTGTATTTGTACTTGTAGAATTACCTGGAGTGGTTCAGGTTTTACCTAATCGCATGTATAAGCTGCACACAACTAGGAGTTGGGATTTCCTTGGCCAGTCTCCTTATTCCACTATGAATCTTTTGCATGATGCCAACCAAGGAGATGGTGCTATAATTGGCATCATTGACTCAGGTTCTTATACTTTTCCCTTTTTTGAAATTTTCATTTCGATTAGTATCTTATTTTATATTTTAATTTATGGATATATATTAAGTGTATGTAATTTTACTTTTTTTTTCCGAAAAATATAATAGTCGTCACATGCAATTTTTATGTATGACACAATATTTTACACTTTCAACATATATTTTTGAAGTGGAATAAAATATAAAATATCAATTGAAATAAGCAAAACTTTTGGCCACGTTTCGACCGCGTTAACAAATAATTTTGCTTGAGATTTTGTAAGAGACACGGTGCTACGGCTACCTAGAGTTTATACTTACTGATTCTTTACTCGAAGGGAACACTGATTAATCACAAAGATTTCGAACTGTTTGAAAATATGCCCAACAGGAGTCTGGCCAGAATCCGAATCTTTCAGCAACGACAAAGGCCTGGGTCCAATTCCAGCCAGATGGAAGGGCTTTTGTGAATCGGGAGACAAATTCGTCCCAGCAAAACATTGCAACAAGAAACTCATCGGGGCCCGTTACTTCATCAAAGGCCTTCTGGCTGAAATAGGTGGACCATTCAATGCAACAGAAAACGACGAATACCTCTCACCCAGAGACGGAGATGGCCATGGCACTCATTGCGCCAGCATCGCCGCTGGGTCATTCGTGAGCAATGTGAACTTCAATGGACTGGCCAATGGTACGGCCCGAGGAGGAGCCCCACGAGCACGGCTCGCTGTCTACAAGGTGATTTGGAGCGGCATCGGTACTTCTACAGACGTTCTGAAAGCTTTTGACGAGGCCATTCATGATGGAGTGGACGTTTTATCCGTATCATTGGGTATAGACTTACCTTTGTATCCAGAAATCGATAAGCGAGACTTGATTTACTACGGCTCATTCCATGCGGTGGCCAATGGGATAACCGTCATTTGCTCAGGAGGGAATAACGGGCCAATATATCAAACAGTTGAAGATGTGGCGCCTTGGGTCACATCTGTTGCCGCTAGTACGATAGATAGGTCATATCCCACTCCCATTATACTGGGAAACAATCAACATTTAGAGGTAAGTTGTTTGTACTTTCAACCCACAATGTTGATATGAATAAAAATATCATTTGATTTCATTTCATTTTTTTCAGGGTCAGGCCATATTTGTCGGAGAAGATACTGGCCTTGTTAAATTGGCTTACAAAGAGAGAGTTGAACTCCAAGGACAACCGTATGAATTTGGAGAACATGTTAATTTTGAAGGGATTGTATGTTTTTCTTACCAAACATGTTAATATTTTTTCAGGTATTGTGAATCTATAACCGCAAATGATACTTGGGTGGCTGGAAAAGTAGTGCTCTGCTTCACTTTGAAAGGTGATGATGAGGATATAGGCAAAGCTACAGTTGCTGTCGCAAGGGCTGGTGGCTTGGGGATAATTGTGACTAAAAAAACCTTTATTGCGTTGTCTTCTTACTACCTTGGTTCCTTTCCATTAATTTTGGTGACTTATGACGTTGCAACTCAGATACTGAACTACATCCGTTTTACAAGGTACATACGGGTTCATTACATTTGATTTTTCTTGCCATCATAAAATCGATTTAGAGTATGTATTCATGTACATAAAAATGTTTGTCAACTATTAAAAGGGATCCTAAAGTACGGTTAAAGCCCACCAAGACTTACATCGGTGAAAAAGCTTCCACCTATATTGCACTTTTCTCAGCCCGAGGTCCTAATCCTCTTTCCCCAACAGTACTAAAGGTATGAATATATTTCCACTATTGGCCTACTAGGAAATATATATTATTCTTTATTGAGAAAGTCTATGTGATTTTTTAAATATATCTTTGATGATACAGCCTGATATAGCAGCACCAGGAGTTGACATATTAGCAGCATATACTCCCACAAAAAATAATTTAAGGGATTACACCTTTGAGTCTGGAACATCCATGGCAACCCCTCATATTGCAGGAATTGCCGCTCTACTCAAATCCTTACACCCAAACTGGTCTCCAGCTGCTATTAAGTCAGCCCTTATAACAACAGGTTGTTTAATTATTAGCTTAGGGATAATGGAACCACAAAGATCTCTATATATAACTTAGTTTTATTCATGAAAATGTGCAGCATGGACATATGATCCTTACTCTGGGGAGCCCATTTTTGCAAAGGGGGACATACCCAAAATTGCGGATCCTTTCGATTATGGAGGTGGGCTTGTGAACCCAAATGCAGCAAGACATCCTGGCCTAGTTTATGACATGGGAATCCAAGATTACGTAAATTATCTATGTGCCATGGGTTATGAACAAACAGCCATAAATCGACTTTCGGGACTGGCCAAATCTTGCTCTAAATCAAACAACTCCGCTCTAAATCTGAACCTTCCTTCCATTACAGTTCCAAACCTTAAAGGTTCAATTACTATAACAAGAATTGTCACAAATGTTGGAGATCCAAACTCCAAGTATGAAGCTATTGTTGTTCCTCCATTGGGCACTGTTGTGAAAGTGAATCCCATGTATTTGGCCTTCAACCCTAAGGTCAAGAAATTGAGCTTCGCTGTCACAATAACTACATTGCATAAGATCACCACAGAGTACTACTTTGGAAGCCTAACTTGGACGGACAAGGTTCATAATGTTAAGGTCCCTATATCTGTTAGAACTGAATTTTCATAATTAATCATAAGGGGCAACGAAAATAAAAAGAATAGGATGTAAATCAATGGTCAGTCATCATTTCACTCAGTGAAATAGGTTTCACACTTTAATGTGAGAAGTTTAAACTTGACGGACTTTTGCTTTGCATGTGTACAAGTAAAAGAAAATGTCATGTTGTTGCCCTTCATTTATGCATCTTTGTTTCTTGTTATATTCTAAGCATTGATGTTAAGGAGATATGATGCCTTTGTTTGCTTGAAGTGACTATTGTAATGTGGAACATCAACTTTATTTGCTAGTCTTTGAGTTTAGTTGATGTTTAATGATTGTCCCAATGAATTAAGGCGATTAACTGACTTAAAAGTTCTTTTGAATTTAATTTATTCAATAATCAAATTAAGTTTAAATATATTAAATATTCAAACTAAATTTGAGTGATATTATTCGCTTAGAAACTTATCCAGAGTCACCCTACATATCATTTCAGACAGATTTATTATGAACTTCAACAAATTTGTACAGCTCGAGGTTGATTTATATAAGAGTTAGGAAAAGTCAAATATAAAATAAAATAAAAGTTAAAATCATCGGAGGTTTCCCAATAGAATTCTTCCGATTCTTAAGTTGGTATGGATAGGAAGATTAATTAATAATGAAAGAAAAATAACACGTTGGCAATAACATGATTATAGTACTTATAAGGTGTTGTTTCAATCGACCTATATAGATCATGCATATCATCTAACGACAAATATTTCAAAGCAGGTCAGATGTCGGGTTAGGTTAGTCCTAATTGGACAGAAAAATAAAATTCCTAAAGTGCATTCTTAGCTTTTTTTTTGAAGTATTTTGGACATTGCAGGCTTCTTTTACATATCAAAATGAACCTTCCTCAAATATTTTTACTCATGGAGTTCAATAAGAATTTCAATAATATAATTACTTTTTTAATGAGACAATTAAATATATTAATTAATTATAAATTATCACGCAATAATAACATAATAATATTCCATTTTCTAGACAATTTATCATTACAAAAGGCATTCTCAATCCCCATCTGTAACCCCTCCGGCAATGCTCTGTTCAGTCTCGGCAGAAAAATCCGGTTTGTAGTTTAAATGAGTTATAATGTTTACAATGAATTGGTAAATATTATAATTATTTATAAATTTTGTTTGTATTAGTTTATGAATTAGTTTATATTATAGTATAAATACGTAATAATTGGCACTAGATGACGCAATCAAACCAGGCAAGTGTGACACATGAGCACATAGTGCTCATTGACTAAGACTTTTTATCATTTCATATGCAAGTGGAAGTCCCAAGAATTCCACGTTATCGGGCATATATATATATATATATAGTTGTAAATGCATATTCAAAAATTTATTTACTATTCGCATTCTTATATAAAATTTATCCGCATTCATTTGAGGTAGATATTATCTGTATTCGATTAGTGAATATTTGATTATAAATAGATACGGATATGATAAATGCGTATGTTATATATTTAATATCCACTCCAAATATATATTTATTAAATAATATATTATTTATATTTTTAATAAAAATCTCATAATCTATATATATATGTACATATATATTATAATTGAAGAATAGGGAAGAAAGAAGAATAAATTTAAAAAATTATTGTAATATGGAGAAAAAAAATTAAAGAATAAAGTTAATCAACATAATTATTGTTGGTTGACTTTATAATTAATATACTTAAATGGTATTATTATTAATTAGTATTAATAATCAATTATAAATTCAATTATTAATTAGAAATTATGCTATTTATTTGATTGCTTTCTTTTTAATAAAATTGTATAGTTCCTTCTATTAATTAAAATTTGTACTTGTTATAGCTTTTTAGATTTACGTATTTGGATATTTGTAAAGATATATCTAAATAATTATTATCGAATATGAATATCAAAAAAATAATTCGAATACAGATAAGTTTAATCAAATATGAATGTATTTGAATAGTTATAATCAAATACAGATATATCCTCATTCGACCGATATCTGATGGATACAAATTAGGATATCATTCTTAAATATCCATCAAATCCGTATCTGTATCCGAATATCGAAAAGTTAAATGGACACAAATATGAAAATGGCGTATCTGATCCATTTAATATCCGTTTATACCCCTATATATATCATGTTGTCTTTGAATTGCATTTTCACATTATTATATGTACACGTGTATATTACTGTAAAAATATGAAATTTAATATTTATTTTTTCAATTATGAAAAATTATTTTATGTTCCTATTTAAATATTTTTTATTGTAATAATAAATTAATTTATGATAGTTACGATAATATTGATTTTCATGATATCATCTGACTACTAAATTAATTGAATTCAAATTTGATTTAACATAAATTATCCACTATATATCATTTTAAAATAAAAAAAATATTTTTTAATATGATAAATATTTTTCTAAACACACTTTTGCACCATCTCTTTATTTTCACGTCATATCTTTCCCTACTCTCATTTATACAATCTTTAATACAAAAATACAATAACATTTAAATACATTTCTCATTTAATCCTACACAATTATTTTATTTTTGACATAATATTCAAACAATATTTTATTTTCAAATTTAATCTCATAACTAATTTTTAACCTTTTAAATTTGACTGAAAACAAAAAAGTGGCTTGAAAAACATGTCCAATTGGGTTCTTAGGTATCTTTTTTATCAAGACCAACTATATAATAATTTAAGTGTATACCAATATCAATCGGTCAGCTTGAGTAAAAATAAGTTTAATTCATTCAAATTGTTAGTAACGTTAAGTCCAATTTTTATTTTTTTTTGAAAAAATTAAGTCTGGAAGTCTTTTCTTGAACTGATTCATGTGATCGATTTAATCAACTGCTTGATGTAACCCTCAACAATTAGTAAATGATTTTGAGGGGAAATAAATCGATTTGAAATAAATACTTAAAAATGTTAATTTTAGAATTACCATTTTGCCATTTTAAATACAAAAATATACTAATTTAAATTTGGCACAAGAAATGACGTAATCGAACAAGACAGTATTTAATATTTTTCACTCACCAATGTTTGAGGAACCGGATCAGTGAGCAGATCGGTGACTTTATTGATTATTGGTTCAACTGATTCAACTACTGGATCAATTGGTGTGACGTCATAATTATATTTAATATTATATAAATATATTAAATATATAAAAAAGATAAATATATATGAAGAGAAAAAAATTAAAAATTACCTAGTATCATAAAACTTTCTCCAAAGTCCGAACTCTACTCCATAATAATATTCATACATCAATTTAAAATGTCAAAATATGAAATAAGATTTGCTAAAAAATATCCTTATATAATCCATTATAACTTACAAAAACAATAAATACCAACTCAAATAACATAAAAGTTTTAAATGTAAATAAAAAATTATATATTTTTTATTTTTTTATTTTTAAGAAAAAAGACTGATTTAAAATAAAAACGGTTCACCGATTGAAATGATTTTTTACCGATTCACACTAATTGACACCAATTTTTTAATAAATTAGTTTTATAGAGCAAATCGGACCAAAATCATGGCCGGTTCCCTATCGAACCGGCTGGTGCGGTTTCTCAATCATTGCCACTCACAGCTCATTGACAAGGAATGCAATATATTCCCCACAGTTCCACATTATGGAGCATGTACTATGCTGTTTTGTCCACTTACATTTGAATCCTTTTCTCTTTTGTATTTTATTTTATTTGGCTGAAATACTTATATTTGAATCTACTATAAAAGTAAAAACACAAATATATATATATATATATATATTTCTATTATGGAAAGGCATTTAAATATCTAGTTAAATATTTTTTACAATATGATAATAAATTATTTGATGATAGTTATGGCGATATTTATTTTATTTTGGAATTGAAAGGATCTCGAAAAGTATTATTTTAATTAATTTTTTTAATTTTTGTCATTGTTTGAAAATTGAAAACAATCAATTTCTATATATATCATTTTTATATCCAAACGGATATATATGTTGAAACTGGATATAAATGTAAAAATAAATCCAAACGGGCTTTGGAAAAGGTTAGGAAAAAGATATATGCTACTGGGAGGGGAAGTTCGTTTCTATTTCCAAACTCATTTATATTTTTGTCAATATTTGAAAATTGAAATTGTCAGTTTCTATGTATTTCATGTATTTTTTATTTAATTTTTTTTAAACAAACTCTATCATCCTATCATCACATCAATTAATTTTAAATTTAATTTTATATATAGTACTACATATTATTATTTTAAAATAATTAAAATATATATGATATTCAAAAAACACATGTTTTTAAGTTTAAAAAATATAAATTATCTAAATTTTCATCTATGTATCTATTATGATTATTATTAATTTTAGGAAAATATTCAAATACAATCTTATTTATATTTTAAAATTATAATATTTTTTTAATTTTTAAAATATTGAGAACAAAAAACAAAAATGAAATATACTCAAATGGAACTTATTACCGTACTTGGAATAGGAAACGGGGGCTTGCACATTTCTACTCCTTTGGGGTGCAGAACTTTGGATCTTCTATTCTATTTTCTATTTCATCTTTTACTCCAATTGATTATATTTATGTCAAGTGTATCTAGTTTTATATTAAATATTTTTTATACATGTCATATTTTCATGAAATGAAATAGAAAATGAAATAGAAGATTTAAACCGAAGGTGTGGATTAAGACTGCATGTGGATCGGTGGGTTAGCGATTATCATAACAAATCCTTAATAAAATATCTAATGGCCTATTTATTTAATTAAAAAATAATACAATCATTTATCTTTAGGGCTTGTGCTTCATTGAATAAAGTTTAATAGATCCATTTTCAAGTTTTATCTCTTGTTTGCTTCACATTTTTATGGCCTATGATATCTTTGTGGCCTGACATGGTATCATTTGGGCCAGGCTGATTTATGGATCAAGCCACCTTGACCTGATCCATTTTCTATCCTTTCAAATTTGATTTGATAAAGAATAAAAATGACATTCTTACCCTCATAAAAACTCTATTCTCAACGCTTTCTGTCAAATTTTGAAAATTTATCTTTTTAGAAGTTAGGACATTTTGGACATTAGAAGTGTAATCACATTGAGCAATCTTGCCAATCAAATATTAAATAGTATTAAGCATGCGATATCACTAATTTCTAAAATCCAAGCAAACAATAAATTACATGATTTTGGATACTATTTTTAATTTATGTATCACTAGCATATTATCCCTTCTAATCCTATATGCCCAAGCAAACAAGCTCTTAAAGCATGCAAGGGTCGAATCAAATTATTTATCCCACTTTAGTGATTGAAGAAAAAGTTGCTCTCGTGAGTCACGATTTAAAAAGAAAAAGAAAAAGAAAAAGAAACACTCCCTTTTATTTTCATCAAATTTCAGTTTAACTCGACTCCCATAATGTTTTCATACTTCCCTATTATTTTATGGCAACAAAGAAAGATATAATTATATATGTAACTAGTACTAAATGATGATTATATTGTTTGTGGTTAAGATAAATTGAGCTCACTCTCTTGTGCTAAATCAGCCATTAATTGAGACTCAATTCATTAATCTCGTAGAGATAAGTTAAAATAGGGGTTATTGAATCTTAAGAAAGTTGATCGTTTGAATTCACATTATATGGTTGTTAAATAATCTCTTGCTCCTATAAATATTTCCACATTTCAGATATAATTTGATTGTTATGAACAAATTTAAAATTTTTGTAGAAAATTTTTCAGGAATTTTAGACTAGGCTTCTGATAAACTTTGATTTTCTGCTTGCCCGAGGGTCCAAGACCATACATATTGCTATATAGAACTACTATTTATTTGCTGAATATGGTTGATTATTCAAGGCGTTCCGTCATTGTCGTAGATCCTTCGCCACAAGAAGTTGAACAAAAAGCCACGGAATTGGCCTATTTCTTGCGTGTACCAATTGAAGTCTTTTGAAAAAAGGACGGTTTCCTGCATCAAGAGCCTTAGGAGGCCCAGCATGCCCCAGCCCTCACGTACACTATTGGTTAATTTAAAATAATTAAATTTATATTTGTCTGATCCTAAGAACAAATCGAATGGTAAGTTCTAGATTTAAAACTTAATATCAAACCATAAGTTAATAACAAAGGTTGTTACTTATGGCAAGCCAACGGAGACAGAAAGGTTATAGAAGCCAAATACCATCCTTTTCCATCTGAAAGTTGTGGTATTTGTAGTATTGAGTTCGTATATCAGATCATAAAGCGGATAGCATGGCAATACACGTCCTTAATCAACGGCTAAGGCAGGATCGTGATCTGAGTTGAACACCAGGTCTGCCCGAGTATATATAAAAAATGCGTGAATTTTAGAACTGATTGGTCATTATTGGTTATAAATGGCCAAAATAATTATTTTAGATGCTTATCTATATCAATTTTTGTTATTTCTAATATTTTTATACTTATTACTTTTATTCATGTACCTTATGTTAATTTGATTGTTGAAAAATTTCTCACTAAGCGTATCACAATACTAAGACTTACTTCGAGTATGTGAAAAAATGTGTGAATTTTAGAACTATTTGGTCATCATTTGGTTATAAACAATCAAAATAATTATTTTAGATGCCTATTTATATTAAGTTTTGTTATTTCTTAATATTTTTATACTTATTACTTTTATTCATGAATCTTACGCTAATTTGAGTATTGGAAAGTTTTTCTCGAGCTTACCGCAATCCTTAGACATACTTTGGACTTAAGGATCAAGTTTGATTCATATTTGAAAACATCTAATGATCTAAGTTTAAATCAAGTGGGGAATGTATTATCGGAAAACAAGTGATACATTTATGTTTGAGAAAGAGTGAAACAAAATGTGTTACCATGTTTACATGTAATAGAAAAATAGAAAAGTAAAAACAAAAAGAAAAAAACGGATAAATTAGCACACAGTGTAACAAGATAATGTAAAGCTTTCTCCCCCCCAAAAGCAATTGTAAATTTGTGCTTAATTCCTGTGAATGATCACTATATAATCATTCGCAGCGCATAGGGAGAGGGCAGAAGAGAAAAGCTCATTAGAGTAAATGAAAAAATGAGTGCAGTTCCAATCGTTTGGCTTTTGGTCTCAACTTTACTGTTTTTGCACACTGCTGTGGCCATTGAAGCCATCGAGAACAAAGTGAGTAATGCTACGCCAAACAGAGGATAACATCTTCTTTCCTTATTTTTCTAGTTTTCAATCTGCTTTAATTTACACCAACTGCTGCTGAAATATTTTAGAAACAGGTTTATATTGTGTAACATGGGAGAAAGGAAGCACAATGATGTGGAGTTAGCCACAAAATCCCACCATGAAATGCTTGCCTCAGTTCTTGGAAGGTATAAATATGAAATTATATGGATTTTTTCTTTTGTTATTTTGCTTAAGTAATATAATTCCAATTCAGTGCAGCGAAGAAGCAACAGTGGATTCTATGATATATAGTTATAGACATGGCTTGTCTGGTTTTGCAGGCAATATGACTGAGTCTCAAGCTCAATATATTGCAGGTAAATTTCTAGGTTTACATGTTTTTTATTTTCGTCTGGAATAAACATTCGGGTCATGTTCAGAACTTCATTTTGATCCTCAAATCCACAAATATAGTAACATCGCTGGAGGTTGTCCAATAAAAACTCACAAATAGCTAGCTAGTTCAGATATCAGAAAGAAAGAATTAAATAAGGGCTTAATGATAATAAAATAGTAAATTTTTGTGGGTTGGGCAACTCTACGAAACTACTTACAGTGTTAAGATAATTTTTTAACCGATTATGTAGCTTTTAAGCATAATAAATAAAGATATTTATAGTATTATTGTGGTGGTTTATTGGGTACAGATGACCGCAATTGACCCTCAAAGGCATTATGAGTGATGATTTGTATTTCAAAAAAGCGAATCCTCACATTCTATCTGATGTGGATATCCTAACTAATTGGTATTTCTCTATTACCATATCACATGTGTTAAACTAAGCTAAAGCTAAAACTTAAAATTATGTGTGTTTGTACCTGTAGAATTACCTGGAGTGGTTCATGTTCGAATGCTTTCTTAGCAAGAGAGAGAAAATGCCAGAAATGAGGGTTCAAGTACCATTCTTTTCCCAAAAAAGTTTATTTTGACTCACAAAATATTTATTTTATCCCCTTTTCTTGGTTAGAAGTTCTAAATTCGTTTATCTTTTTGATTCATTGACAATCGTATGTCGGCATAGCACAAAGTAATATATGTGCCGTTCAAGATGACCGAACTCAAATTTTTAGTGAAACATTGAATCGAATTTTAGTTTTAGAATGATTGACCCTCTAATCTTTCAAATACTCATTGGAACGAAATTTTATGTAATTAAAATGCTTTTCTTTGAAAATTGGATGCAACTAAATCGATGAAAAATATACAAAAAAAGGTAAAAAATATTGGGAGTTATCAAATGAAGAGAGATTTTCCATTCTTTTGGCAAAAAAGTTGTGAAGCCCACCACAGCTCACATTGATAAATCAAACAAAAATCAAACTTCCACCTGTATGGCATCTTTCTCATAAGGTCCTAAGTCTCTCTCAGTCGGTCCTAAAGGTAGCTTTCTATGTGGTACCATTATTGGACTAGTCAAATTATTCACCTTTGACAAATTAAATTTCTTGCCATATATAGATGCAGAAATTGAAAACTTTGATGGTACAGCAATTTGTATGATATAGCAAGTCCTTGGACAATATTATGAATTAGTCCTCCCATCATGTCATTGACAGGGAAGCTATTAATTTTAATCCACTATTGCTTTCCCTTCCTAATGATTTTTCCAAGTTCTACTTTTGACCAATATACCTGAGTCAGTTATTGTTGTGAATATTTTGTGATTTGTGTTAAAATCATAGGGATAAGATAAAATAATTATCATACTCTTAACTCTATAGAATTATAATTTAGAAAGCAATAAATCAAACCACATAAATATCATGAAAATTAAGGCTGGATCAATGAAGAGTCGGGACACTTGCTGCTGTCTTAAAGTCATGATTGTCTCCTTGCGTACGATCGAGTACTAATGGTTGATTATGATTTCAGGATAAGAGTCTATTAGCTCATAGCAGTGCCTCATCCTATATGCACGATCACAAGGAGACTAATAACCTAGCCACATTCATATTGTTAAAACACAAATTCTTGTGTGAGATTAAAATGGAAGTCTCTAAAAACTCGCCAATTCAATATACCAAATGAAAAGGTAGTGTGGCCATTTAAACAGATGAAAAGGATTAGACCGTTATAAATAATTTAGTGGCCTTATTAAAATTAATAAGATTATAATAAATAGGTCACATGAATATACACAGCAAAATGGTCAAATATAATAAAACCACAATAAAACTGATATGATAAGTCGGCCATAAACGTTAAATAAATAAAAAAATAAATAGGTATATTAGATAAAATAAAATAAAATATTGTAGATAAGTGAATAATTAAAAAAAAATTAAAACATATTTCCAACAGTTGCTTCTCATAACTATGTTTGGTTTATATGAATTATTAGTAACACTAAGTCCTGAAATTTGATACCAATATTGCTTCTGCTCTGCAAGAGATCGATTAGGAGGTGTTTGAATAAGTTTATCAGCACATCTCAAATCACATGCAAATTTTTGAAAAATGGATATACAAATTTGCAAAATAAGATATTGAGGATCTACAATTTCTTTTAGAAAAAGATAAGAAGTTTTAATTTATTTTAAAAATTCTAATATATATAAAAAATAGCATAAATACGTAATAATTGACACTAAATGACGCCATCATACTAGGCAAGTGTGTACATGAACTCATAGTGCTCATTTTTATTTTTATTTTAATAATTAAAGGGCCTTATCATTAATGGAGGGTAAAAGAAGGTTTGATGAGGGGAAAGCCCCCATCACAAAATACAATAATATGTAATTGTTCCAACTGAATAGTAGAAGACCAATCTTCAGCCACAGCCCACTCGCCAAGGTTGTGAACTGTAAAATTTGCTTATCTAGAAACGTATTTGAATTTTTATTTTGGCCAACAATGCTAAAACTTTCTAATTTCCTCAATCAGTACTTTATTTTTCTAACTCGGAGTAGTATTGTGGTGATTAGGACTTTTTTTATCATTTCATATGCAAGTGGGAGTCCCAAGAGTTCCACATTGTCGGACATATATGTCATGCTATATTCGAATTGCATTTTAGCATTGTTATATGTACGATGGCGTCAAGTTGAGTTGAGTCGAGTTTGGATAAAATTTTTGAGCTAGAAATTAAAATATATATTAGATTCGAGCTCGATGAGCCAAAAAATTTAAACTCGTACTCGGCTCGATTGGGCTTAGCTCGATAGTGTTTGAATTGACAAATAAATTGTAAAAAACTGTGGGCTTAAACTCAAGCTTAAGTTTGAACCCGAATTTGAAATAAAAAAATAGTAATATAATATAAATTTATTAATAAAATAAAAAATAATATTTAAGTATATACTGGCTTGCGAGCTTCGAGCATAGATACATATGACTCAAGATCGACTCGAATTAGAGCTTGAGTTTGGGTTTGATTTAGTTCAACTCGAGCTCGTCTCGTGATGCTCTCGAGTTGACTCGACTCATTTACACCTCTAATTTTATATCATGTATATATTATTGTAAAAATACAAATATTATAGTATTTATTTTTTCAATTATGAAAAACTATTTTATGTTCCTATTCAAATATTTTTATTGTAATATAAATTAATTTTTGATAGATACGATAATATTGATCTTTACGTATTAGGAACCAAAACATTTCTGTACAAATAATTATTTTCAATGAGGAATAGTCTTCATTAGTTACACATCAACTTTTTCATTTTCTACCTAATTAAGACATTTCGACAGAAAAATTTGCTACTGACTTGTGACACTCAATAGAATATTCTCCTAACTCAATTGTCCATTAATTATAATTTTCAATATGTTGGGTTTTGCAAATCTATATCAGATAGTAACTTATAAATACTATAATCGAATAAATTGAAAGTATGAGAGTTAATTATAATAAATTTAGAAATTGATAATTTAAAATTAAGTCTCGAATATTTTGTATTTTTGAATTTTTTTTTAAAATTAAGTATGGAATTTTTTCTTGAACTCATTGTGATCGATTTAATAAGCTGCTTGATGTAACCCTCAACAATTAGTAAATTAAATGAGTTTGAGGGAAAATAAATCGACTTGAAATAAATGCTTAGAAGATGTTAATTTTGAAATGACGCAATCAGACAAGACAGTATTTTCAACGAACTCACAGCTCATGGACAAGGTATGGAATCTATGCCCCACAATTCCACATTATGGACCAAGATAGTACGTTGTTGTCTTGTCGACTTACATTTGAATCCATCGTAAAAAACACAAATATATATATTTCTTTCTATTATGGAAAGACACTTAAATATCTGCTTAAATATTTTTACATTATAATAATAAATTTTTTTATGATAATGATATTTATTTTATTTATCTGGAATTGAAATGATCTCTACAAGTTTTTATTTTTTTAAGTAAGAATTTTCTTCCATTAATTTCATTACTGTTTGAAAATTGAAAACAATCAATTTCTATATACATTTTTGCTAAAAATATAAATAGTTTTCAACTACAAGTTGTCCTAATGCCTTATCATTTTATTATTATATCAAACAAATTCAAATTCAATATTACTTAAAATATTCACTATCATTCTAAAATAATTAAATTATACGTATATTTTGAAAAAAATATATCTTTTTTGACATGAAAATACATTCTTGTTTTCAAATTAAATCTCAACTATAGCTATTATTCAAATTTTTGAAACATGGAAAACTGGATATAAATGTGGAAATAAATCCAAATAGGTTTTGGTTTGGGCCCCCTTTTGGTTTCATTTTCATTCTTAATTTTCATTTTCATTAGTTTTAAAATTTGAAAAGTTAGTAGAAATGAGTTGAAAATGAATTTGTATTTGGATATATTATTGAAAAAGTAATAATCATATTGGTTTTAATATATTGTAGGTGGAGAGAGATAAAAATAATAAAATAGAGAGAGAGAGAGAGTATAAGTGATTGGAAGAAGTTATTAGGTTATTAGAATGTATTTTGAAAATAAAAATAAAAATTATGTTAGGTGAATATGTAAAAAGTAATTTATTTTATTTTTGAAATAGTAAAAAATGTAAAAATGAATTTGAAAATAAAACCAAACAAGCCCTTGGGAAAAAGATACATGCTACACTTAGAATTATAAACTTCTATATATTTTATATAAATATCATTTATTTTTATTTTTTTTTTTTTTAAATATACTCAATCATCTTTTTACCTCATCAGTCAATTTCAATTTCAATTTCAATTTTATATAAAGTACTACATACTATTATTTCAAAATAATTAAAATATAGATGATATCTAAAAAACACGTGTTTTTATGTTTAGAAAATATATATTATCTAAATTTTCGTGCATATATCTGTCATAATCATCATTAATTTTAGGTAAAATATTTAAATGCAGTCTCATTTATATTTTAGACTTATAACCAATTTTTTAATTTTTGATATATTGAAAATAAAAAATGAAAATAAAAATATATTCTAACCGGACTTAGCACTGTACTTGGAATATGAATTAATATTGTACTTCGAGGAATTGTGGGCTTACAAAATCCATATAAAATCTCGAATGGCCTATTTATTTAATAAAGGAAAATACAATCATTTGTCTTTAAAGCATGTAAGAGTCGAATCAAATTATTTATTCAACTATAGTGATTGAAAAAAAAGTTGCTCGAGTGAGCCACAAATTAAAAAGAAAAAGAAAAAATCCCATTTATTTCATCAAATTTCACTTTAAAATGTTTTCATACATCCTATTATTTTATAACAACAAAGAAAGATATAATTATGTAATTAGTACTAAATGATAATTATATTTATGTGGGTAAGATGAGCTCACTTTCTTATGCTAAATCGAGCCGTTGAGTGAGGCTCAATCGATTAGTTTATTAGAGATAAACTAAAATAGGAACTATTGATTTTTAAAAAAAAAAATCATTCAAATTCATGCTACATAGTTGTCGAACCATCTCGTGGTCCTATAAATATATTTAAATTTTATATTTTAAGATACATTACTGATGTGCTGGATGGTGTCAATTCAAAATAATTAATTTGTACTTGTCTTATCCTAAAAATAGATTGAAAGGTGAGTTTTAGGATTAAAACTTAATATCAAACCAATGGTTAATAATAAAAACCGTTGCTCAGGGCAAGCCAATGAAGATAGAAAAGTAGCCAACAACCATCCTTTTCCATTTGACTTGTAATGTTGAGTTCGTGTGGACATATCACATTAGATCCATTAGGCGGACGAATAGCATGGCAATACATATCTTGAACCAACGGTCGTGGTAGGGTTGTGATCTAGGTTGAACATTTGGTTGGCTTAGTATGAAAAAGAATGCGTGAATTTCATAATAGGATTAGATACCCTGGTGGTCCATGACGTAAATGATGAGTATTTGTTATTGGTTTACGAGGATCAGGGGCCCAGCAAATTACGTGTGAAATATTTCACTTGAGGAATATGGCTGCAAGACCAAAATTCAAAAAAATTGATAGGGCTTGCATAAGTGGCGGATCATGTGGTTTAATTCGATACAATATATAAAATTTTATCAACCCTTGACGTATGAACAACAAAACTTGTCCTTAATGGGATGGTACTGACTTTCATACAGATATTACTTGGTCATTATTTGATAATAAACAGGCAAAATGGTCATTTTAAATACCTATCTATATCAATATTTGTTATTTGTAATATTTCTATACTTATTACTTTTATTCATGAACCTTACGATTATTTGAAAGTTGAAAAGTCTTTCGCCGAGCTTCGCAATCCTAAGACTTAATTACTTTGAGTTTAAAAATCTAATTTGATTTATATTTGAAAACATCTAAGTTTAAATCAAGTGGTGAATGGTCACTATATAAATGGAGAGAGCAGAAAAGAAAAGCTCATTAGAGTGAATGAAAAATGAGGGCACTTCCAATAGTTTGGCTTTTGGTCTCTCCATTACTGTTTCTGCACACTGCTGCGGCCATTGAAGATGTTGAGACCAAAGTGAGTAATGCTAAGCCAAACAGAGCATAACAGTTCTATTTCTTATTTTTCTATTTTTTAATTTGCTTTAATTTACTCCAACTGCAGCTGAATTATTTTTCTTTATTAATGGTAAATCAAAACAGGTTTATATTGTGTACATGGGAGAAAGGAAGCACAATGATGTGGAGTTAATCACAAAATCCCACCATGAAATGCTTGCCTCAGTTCTTGGAAGGTATAAATATTAAATTATATGGATTTTTTCTTTTGTTATTTTGCTTAAGTAATATAATTCCAATTCCATGCAGCAAAGAAGCAACAGTGGATTCTATGATATATAGCTACAGACATGGCTTCTCTGGTTTTGCTGCCAAGATGACTGAGTCTCAGGCTCAATATATTGCGGGTAAATTTCTAGGTTTACATATTTAGAGGGTGTTTGGCTAAACTTATTTTAAACATCTTATAAGTTCCAACATCTTATAAGATGTTTTTAGAGCTTATAAAATGTTATATCTTATTTTTAAAATAAGTTATTGAAGTGTTTGGATAAAATAAGATTTTAGAGCTTATAAGATGTTTATAATAGCAATTTTGTAATTAAAATGGTTAAAAATGAATGAGCTTGTTAAGATTTTAAAAATAAGTTGGGGTCTCCTTACTTTTTTTAAAAAGAGCTTATAAGCTCATAACATCTTATTTTAGAATCTTATAAGCTCTTTTTTTAAAAAAATTACCAAATACTTTTTATCAACTTATAAGCTCTTAAACATCTTATAAGATGTTTTGAGAAGCTTATAAGCTCACCCAAACACCCTCTTAGTTTCTTATTCATGTTGACGTCTTTTCGTCCGGAAAAAATATTCGGGTCATATTAAGAACTCCATTTTGATCCTCAAATCCACAAATATATTAAGATTGCTGGAGGTTGTCCAACAAAAACTCTCAAACAGTTAGATAATTCAAATATCAAAAAAATAAAGGATTAAACAAGGGCATAATGATAATAAAGTAGCAAAGATTTGTGGGTTAGGCAACTTTACAAAACTACTTACGGTGTTGATCAGATAAACTTTTAACAGATTATGTAGTTTCAAGCATAATAAATAAAACTATTTATAATATTATTGTGGTAGCTTATTTGATACAGAAGGTCGCAATAGACTCTCGAAAATAAAAAAATTCAATATTTTGAATGATGAGTTGTATTCCGAAAAATGCTAATTCCCACATTAAAAGTGAATTGAGATCCAATATTTTCAATGTTCGTATTCAGTTTACAACTTGAAATTATTTATATTTGTACTTGTAGAATTACCTGAAGTGGTTCAGGTTTTTCCCAATCGCCTATACAAGCTGCACACAATCAGAAGTTGGGATTTCCTTGGCCAATCTCCTTATTCCACTACAAATCTTTTGCATGATACCAATCAAGGAGATGGTGCTATAATTGGCGTCATTGACTCAGGTTCTCCTACTTTTCCCTTTCTTGAATTTTTCATTTCAATCTTATTTTATATTTCAATTTATGGATATATATTAAGTAAATGTAAGTTTACTTTTTTTAAAAAATAATAATAATAATAATAGTCGTCACACGCAATTTTTATGCATACAAAAATATTTGAGTCACTAATTGTGGAGTAAAATTAAAGTTATATTAGGCACTGGGTATGATAATAAAGACAATAGAAGATAGAATTTTGACAATGCGAATTTATATAAATTTTATGAAAAATACAATTATAGCCTTATTGAATTATAACTTCTTAAGAATAATTTAGAGGATAAATTTAGAATTTTAGTATGGTATTCAAGCTACTTTTTTAATGTTGAATTTCATCATTTTATCCCCCAAACTGTATCGTTGATTTCAGTTGCTGAAATAATTAAAGGCCAAAGTACATAAAAAAAATAATATAAAAAATAACTTCAATTTTAAATACAAAACCACATTTCTTTTAAAGGACAAACAATGTTTTACACTTTCAATATATATTCTTAAAGTGAAATAAAATACAAAATATCAATTGAGATGAGCAAAACTTTTCGCCACGTTTCGAGGGTGTTAACAAATGATTTTGCTTGAGATTTTGTAAGACACGGTGCTGCGGCTACCTAGAGTTTATACTAACTGATTCTTTACTCGAGGGAACAGTGATTAATTACAAAGATTTCCAACTGTTTGAAAATATGCCCGACAGGTATCTGGCCAGAATCCGAATCTTTCAGCAACGACAAAGGCCTGGGTCCAATTCCAGCCAGATGGAAGGGCTTTTGTGAATCGGGAGACAAATTCGTCCCAGCAAAACATTGCAACAAGAAACTCATCGGGGCCCGTTACTTCATCAAAGGCCTTCTCGCTGAAATAGGTGGACAATTCAATGCAACACTCTACCAAGAATACCTCTCACCCAGAGACGGACAAGGCCACGGCACTCATTGCGCCAGCACCGCTGCCGGGTCATTCGTCAGCAACGTGAACTTCAATGGACTGGCCAATGGGACGGCCCGAGGAGGAGCCCCTAAAGCTCGGCTCGCCGTCTACAAGGTGACTTGGGTCGGCACTGGTACTTCTGCAGATGTTCTAGAAGGTTTTGACATGGCCATTCATGATGGAGTTGACGTTTTATCCGTATCATTGGGTATAGACTTACCTTTGTATCCAGAAATCGATAAGCGAGACTTGATTTACTACGGCTCGTTCCATGCGGTGGCCAACGGGATAACCGTTGTTTGCTCAGGAGGGAATAATGGGCCGATATATCAAACAGTTGAAAATGTGGCGCCTTGGGTCACATCTGTTGCGGCTAGTACGATGGATAGGTCTTATCCCACTCCCATTATATTAGGAAACAATCAATATTTAGAGGTAAGTTGTTTGTACTTTCAACCAACAATGTTAGATATGAATAAATATCATTTGATTTTATTTCATTTTTTTCAGGGTCAGGCTATGTTTGTCGGAAAAGATACTGGCTTTGTTAAATTGGGTTATATAGAGAGAGTCGAACTCCAAGCACAATTGTATGAAACTATAGAACATTTAATTTTGAATGGATTGTACATTTTTCTTACCAAACATGTTAATATTTTTTTCAGGTATTGTGAATCTATAACAGCGAATGATACTTGGGTGGCTGGAAAAGTAGTTCTCTGCTTCACTTTGAAAGGTGAAGATGAGGATATAGGCAAAGCTATAGTTGCTGTCTCAAGTGCTGGTGGTTTGGGGATAATTGTGACTAAAAAAACTTTTCGTGCTTTGTCTCCATACTATAATGACTCTTTTCCGTTAATTTTGGTGACTTATGATGTTGCAACTCAGATATTGAATTACATCCGTTTTTCAAGGTATATATGGATTTATTACATTTGATTTTTCTTGCCATCATAAACTTGATTTAGAGTATTTATTCATGTACATAAAAATGTTTGTCAACTATGAAAAGGGATCCTAAAGTACGATTAAAGCCCACCAAGACCTACATTGGTGAAAAAGCCTCGACCTATATTGGACTTTTCTCAGCCCGAGGTCCTAATCCTCTTTCCCCAACAGTACTAAAGGTATGAATATATTTCCAATATTGCCCTACTAGGAAATATATATATATTATTCTTTGCTGAGAAAGTCTCTGTGATTTTTTAAATATATCTTTGATGATACAGCCTGATGTAGCAGCACCAGGAGTTGACATATTAGCAGCAGATATTCCCATAAAAAATAATTTAAGGGATTACGTCTTTCGGTCTGGAACATCCATGGCGACCCCACATGTTGCAGGAATTGCTGCTCTACTTAAATCCTTGCACCCAAGCTGGTCTCCTGCTGCTATTAAGTCGGCCCTTGTAACAACAGGTTGTTTAAGTATTAGCTCAGGGATAATGGAACATAAAGATCTCTATATATAACTTGGTTTTATTCATGAAAATATGCAGCATGGACAAATGACCCTTACTCTGGGGAGCCCATTTTTGCAAAGGGGGACATACCCAAAATTGCAGATCCTTTCGATTATGGAGGTGGGCTTGTGAACCCAAATGCAGCAAGACAACCTGGCCTAGTTTATGACATGGGAACCCAAGATTACATAAACTATCTATGTGCCATGGGTTATGGACAAATAGCCATCAATCAATTTTCAGGGCTGGCCAAATATTGTCCTAAATCGAACAACTCTGTTTTGAATCTGAACCTTCCTTCCATTACAGTTCCAAGCCTTAAAGGTTCAGTTACTATAACAAGAACTGTCACTAATGTTGGAGATCCAAACTCCAAGTATGAAGCTATTCTTGTTCCTCCATTGGGCACTGTCGTGAAAGTGAATCCCATGTACTTGGCTTTCAATCCTAAGGTCAAGAAACTGAGCTTTACTGTCACAATAACTACATTGCATAAGATCACCACTGAATACTACTTTGGAAGCCTAACTTGGATGGACAAAGTTTGTAATGTTAAGATCCCTATATCTATTAGAACTGAGTTTCCGTAATTAATCATAAAGAGCAACAAAAATAAAAAGAATAAGATGTAAATCAATGATCAGTGATTATTTCACTCAGTGAAATAGGTTTGGCACTTTAAAGTAAGAAGTTTAAACTTAACAGGCTTTTTTTCCCGTGTGTACAAATAAATGAAAATGTCATATTGTTGCCCTTCATTTGTGCATCATTGTTTCTTGTTATATTCTAAGCATTGATGTAAAGGAAATATGATGCCTTTGTTTGAAGTGACTATTGTGATGTAGAACATCGACTTTATTTGCTGGACTTTGAGTTCGGCTGATGTTTGATGATTGTCACGATAAATTAAGATGTTTAACTTACTTAAAATTTCTTTTGAATTTAATTTATTCAATAATCAAATTAAGTTTAAATACATTGAAGACTCAAATTAAATTTGAGTGATATTATCCGCTTTGAAACTAATTCAGGATCACCCTAAAGTGCATTCTTAGCATTCTTTTGGAGTATTTTGGACATTGCAGGCTTCTTTTACATATAAAAAATGAACCTCCCTCAAATGCTTTTACTCATGGAGTTCAATATGAATTTCAATAATTTTTTTTTTTTTTTAGTGAGACAATTAAATATATTAATAAATTATTAATTATCAAGCAATAATAATATAATAATATTCCATTTTCTAGACAATTTATCATTACAAAAGGCTTTCTCAATCTTCATCTGTAACCCCTCCGGCAATGCTCTGCTCAGTCTCGGCCGGAAAATCCGGTTTGTAGTTTAAATGAGTTATAATGTTTACAATGAATTTGGTAAATATTATAATTATTTATAAATTTAGTTTGTATTAGTTTGTGAATTAGTTTATATTATAGTATAAATACGTAATAATTGACGCTAGATGACGCCATCAAACCAGGCAAGTGTGTTACACATGAACTCATAGTGCTCATTGACCAAGACTTTTTATCGTTTCATATGCAAGTGGGAGTCCCAAGAATTCCACATAATCGGGCATATATATACTAGCATGAATCTCGTACTTTGCATGGATTTTACCCTCTCTTTTTTTTTAATATTTAAGTTCTTAATGAGTAGTATGTATCTTTATCTTTTCTTTGAAAAGATTTAATCAACTTTAATTTAAATAATTAATAATATATATGTAACTTAATTTATAAATATTTTTCTAAAAATCTAATTTTGAAATAGTTAGGAACTTTTCTATTGTTTAGGTTTGGTAAAAAATAATTTTTATTCAAATTAATAAAAAAAATATATATATAATGTATATAAGTTCTTCTCATTTTACATAAAAGTGAGTTTTAATGCATAAATTTTATATCTATATAATTTGAAGATATTTTCTATCAATTTACAATATATCAAGATCAATATCAATAAAGAATGGAATTTCATATTCATTGTAATATGCATAAAGATAGACATGCGAATAAGAAAAAGATGTTCGTGTTAAAAATATTAAAAAAAAAGGCATCATCACCATTATTTTGACAAATTATAAATGACAATAAAGCACATGTAAATACAAAATTGTATGGTGAACATTTAAAAAATAAATATATACTTTTAACAATTTAAAATAACAATAATACTTAACATTTATGTATTTAAAAGAGATAATGTCTTTGGAAGATAGAAATACTCTTCAGACTAATCAACACCTAAAACAAAATTCATTGTGCAACAAACATCTGGCCTTGTAAATTTTCGTTGAATGGGAATGATAAACGTGAATGCACGATCTTGGAAAGATTTGATATGCTCCTATAATAGTTTTCTACCATTTTCCTAATGAAACACTTATTATATCAAAATTGTTAGATTGCTTGTAATACTATTTTTGCTATAAATGTAACTATAATAAAACCTTTTCTTGCAGACTCTTGAAATAAAATAGCTTGATTATGGAACATATATTCGGCTTGTTTATTCAACAACTTCAAGTTAATTGCACCAATACTGTCTTTTGTTCTTAAATGAACACGAAATCTGCATTTATATAATGACTTGTTTGCATAAAATAAATTATTGAAATTTTATAGATACATATAAAGTTGAAAAAAGATAGAAAGATAATTGCGTCAACAACATCATTACGATTGATGCACACAATATTTCCACAAGAATATGTACAACATTTTTTACAACAAATTGCATGTCTCGCACTAATTTCCTCAATACGCATAACAATGCGAAAAAAGTTTACCTATGCAAAATAAAATAATTGGCTTGGTATATCAATATACATACACACACATTATTTAACTGATTATAACAAAATATTTTATATAATAAAAAAATAAAAAAATTAATCATAAAAATATTATCTTCTAAAATTAATAGATGACGACTAACCTGAACTTGAGAATAATCTATTCCCAAAAACCTACAAAATTAAATATATAAAAAATTAGTAGAACATCTATATATTGAATAATAATACAATTACAATTAAATATAAATATTAGGTAGATGACTAACCTGAACTCAAGAACAATAATCTATTCCAAAAAGCATACAAAATTAAATATGTCAAAAGTTAGTCGAATAGATTTGAAGACTTTTTTTTTTTTTTTAACATAATTGAAATTCTTGTAGAGTATCTATAAATTTACAGAGAGCCAAATTCAAAATCCAACAAATTGTTTGTACTCTTCCCTCAGAGCATGTCAAAAAGAGAAATCAGAATAGGTAACCCTAACTAAAATTACTACCACCACCGCACCAATGTATCCATTCTTCTACTTAGGCACACTCACCACGAATGTGCATAGCCAACTAAATATCCTTAAGCATGATGGTAACACTCTTAGTGTGAATATTGCACAAATTGGTATATTGAAAGAAACCCACTAGATAAGCCTCAACCGCTTCCTGAAGCGCAGGCACGACATGAGTTTGGAACCTAAAATCAATCTTGAAATTTTGTGCAATTTCACGAACCAACCACTGGAACAGGAGCTTGTGGATGAAAAGCTCTGTGCTCTTCATGAGATGTTTGGAAGATTTGATGAGAGAAACTTGCAACTTGGATGTGTTTTTATTAATCAAATTATATTTGGACTCCTCCACTTTTATACATGTGTATGTATAGAAGAGTTTTAACCCTTCTAAATATCTATGATATTATCTTATCAATTATATGAAAGAGATAATATCAAATTTTGATTCATCAACAGAAAACTCAAAAACAAAATTCTTTATCTAATGAAGATTTTTTTTTTTTTAAATATAATACATCCATATCAGTTAAAAGATAAATAAGAATAAATATCTTTAAAACAAAATAAATAATACAAATTTAATAACTAACAATTAATGAAAATTTTTGAATTTAATTAAAAAACTCAAAATTTTAAGAATTTGCCATTTGGCCAAGATTGCAATCAAAATTGCATGATTATGGATCCCACACCGTTGTACTATATATAATAGTATAGATATATATATATATATAGAGAGAGAGAGAGAGAGAGAGCTGTAAATGGATAACCAATAATTTATTTACAGTTTGTATTCGTATCTATCTATACAAAATATATTCGCATTTGTTTAAAACAGATATTATCTGTATTTGATTAATAGATATTTGAATATAAATTGATACAGATATGATAAATATGTATTCAATTCGTTTAATATTCGCTCCAAATATATATTTATTAAATAATATATTATTTATATTTTTTAATAAGAAACTCATAATCGATATATGTATATATATAAATGATAATTGAAGAATTGGGAAGAAAGAAGAATAAATTTAAAAAATTATTGTAATATAGAGAAAAAAATTAAAAAATATTTATTATATCTCCCTTTTTTTGTTAGAAGTTCTAAATTCTTTTATCCATTTGATTCTTTGACAAACACATTTGGGCATAGCACAAGTAATATATATATATATATATATATATATACTGTTCAAGATGACTGAACACAAAATTTTAGTGAAACATTGAATTGAATTTTAATTTTAAAGTAACCAACCCCTCTAATCTTTCAAATACTCATATAAAAGAATTTTTATGTAATTAAAATTCTTTCCTTTGAAGATTGGATGCAACTAAATCGATGGAAATATACACAAAAGACAAAAAGTAAAAAAAATCTTTGAAGTTCTCAAATGGAGAAAAATTTTCCATTCCTTAGTCCAAAAAGTTGTGAAGCCCGCCACATCTTATACTGGTAAATTAAACAAAAATTAAACTTCCACCTGTATGGCATCTTTCTCATCAGGTCCTAATTCTCTTTTTCAGTCAGTTTTAAAGGTAGCTTTCTATGTGACACTGACACCATTATTTGACTAGTGAAATTATTCTCCTTTCACAAATTGAAAGGGAAGCTATTCTAATCCACTATTGTGTCTGCATTCTATTGATGGTGCTAATTTTTCCAAGTTCTACTTTTGACCAATACACTTAGTTAATTACTGTTGTGAATATTCTGTAATTTGTGTTAAAATCATAGGAATGAGATAAAATAATCATCGTACTCATAACTTTATAGAATTATAATTTAGAAAGCAATAAATCAAACCATATAAATATTATGAAAATCAAGACTGGAGCAATGGAGAGTCAGAACATTTATCGTTGTCCTAAAATCATGATTGTCTCTCTACGTATGGATAGTAACGGCTGATCATGATTCGAATATAAGACCCTAGTAACCCATAGCGTTGTCTAATTCCGTATGCACGAACCATAAGGAGACTAAAAACATGTGCATAATCACATTTCTGAAAGCCAAAAACACAAATTCTTGTGTGAGAATAAAATGAAAGTCTCGAGAAACTCACCAACGCAATATACCAAATGAAAAGTTAGCATGTCCCTTTAAATAGATGAAAAAGATTTGACCATTTTGAATAATTTTGTAGAAATTAATAAAATTATAATAAACATAATAATAAATAGCAACATGAATATATACAAAACCGCAATGAAACCAATATGATAAATGAGCTATAAACCTTAGATAAATGAAAAATAATAAAAAGGGCATCAAATAAAATAAAATATTGTCGCTAAATGAATAATTAAGAAAATTTTAAAAATTATTTCCAACAGTTACTTCTCATAACTATATGTTTCATTTACATGAATTATTACTGAAATTTAATACCAATATTGCTTCCACTCTGCAAGAGATCGATTAGGAGGTGTTTGCATAAGTTTATCAACGCATCTCAAATCACATATATTATAAAATATTATAAAATATTTTATTAATTTTTAAAAAAATAAATATACAAATTATCAAAATAAGATATTGAGACTCTACAATTTCTTTTAAAAAAAAATAAGAAGTTTTAATTTATTTTAAAAATTCTAATATATATATAAATAATAGTATAAATGCGTAATAATTGACGCTGGATGACGCCATCAAACCAGGCAAGTGCGTGACGCATGAACTCATAGTGCTTATTGACCAAGACTTTTTATCATTTCATATGCAAGTGGGAGTCCCAAGAATTCCACACAATCGGGCGTATATATATATATTTATATATTAGAGAGAGAGAGAGAGAGAGCTATAAATGGATAATCAATAATTTATTTACAGTTTGTATTCGTATTTATCTATATAAAATATATTCGCATTTATTTAAAGTAAATATTATTTGTATTTGATTAATAGATATTTAAATATAAATTAATACAGATATAGTAAATATATATACAATTCGTTTAATATTTGCTCCAAATATATATCTATTAAATAATTTATTATTTATATTTTTAATAAGAATTTCATAATCTATATATGTACATATATAAATTATAATTGAAGAATCGGGAAGAAAGAAGAATAAATTTAACAAATTATTGTAATATAGAAAAAAAATTAAAAAATATAGTTGATCAACATAATTATTGTTGGTTGACTTTATAATTAATATATTTAAATATCATTACCATTATTAATTAGTATTAATAATCAATTATAGAATTAATTATTTGTTAGAAATTATGCTATTTGTTTGATTGCTTTCCTTTTAAGGAAATTGTATAATTTCTTTTATTAATTAAAATATGTATTTGTTGTAGTTTTATAGATTTACATACTTGGATATTCGTAAAGAGATATCTAAAAATTATCATTGAATATGAATACTAAAAAATAATTCTAATATAGATAAGTTTAATTAAATATAAATGTATATAAATAGTTATCATCGAATACAAATATATTTAAGTTCGACTGATATCCGACAGATACGAATTCAAATATCATTCGTAAATATCCATTAAATCTATATTTGTATCCACATAATCGAAAAGTTATATAAACACAAATATGAAAATAATGTATTCAATCTGTTTAACATCCATTTATACCCCTACATATATATCATGTTGTCTTTGAATTGCATTTTCACATTATCATATTTATACATGTATATTATTGCAAAAATACGAATATTATAATATTTATTTTTTCAATTATGAAAAATTATTTGATGTTCTTATTCAAATATTCTTATTGTGATAATAAATCAATTTATGATACTTACGACAATATTGATTTTTACAATATCATCCTACTACTAAATCAATCGAATTCAAATTTGATTTGATATAAATAATCTACTATTATTTTAAAATTAATAAAATATACATATTTTAAAATAACAAATATTTTTCTAAACACACTTTTACATCCCATCTCCATTTCCTCACCATATTTTTCCCCACTTTAATTTACACGGCTTCTAATATAAAAATATAGCAACATTCAAATACATTTTACTTTCAATCCTGTACAATCATTTTATTTTCAATAAAATATTCAAATAATATTTTATTTTTAAATTTAATTTCATAACTTATTTTTAACTTTTAGGTGGCTTTAAAAACATATCCAATCGGGTTCTTAGGTATCTTTTTGATCAAAAGCAACAGTATAATAATTTACGTGTGTACCTATATCAATCGGTCAGCTTGAATAAAAATAACTTTAATTCATTCAAATTGTTAGTGACAATAAATCTCAAATTTCTTTATTTATTTATTTTTTTTTGAAAAAATTATGTCTCAAAATCTTTTCTTAAACTCATTGTGATCGATTTAATCAGCTGCTTGATGTAACCCTCAACAATTAGTAAATGAGTTTGAGGGGAAATAAATCGATTTGAAATAAATACTTAAAAATGTTAATTTTGGAATTACCATTTTGCCATTTTTAAATACAAAAATATACTACTTTAAATACGTCATAATTTGTCACAAGACATGACGTAATCAAACAAGATAGTTTTTAATATTTGCCCCAAAATTCCACATTATTGAGCACGTACTATGTTGTCTTGTCCACTCACATTTGAATCTTTTTCTGTGCTTTTCTTTTCTTTTCTTTTTTTTTTTTGGCCGAAATTTATTTTTGAATCTAATATAAAAGTAAAGACACAAGTATATATTTCTTTCCAACATGGAAAGACATTTAAATATCTAGTTAAATATTTTTTAAATATAATAATAAATTATTTTATGATAGTTATGGCGATATTTATTTTATTTACTTGGATTTGAAACGATCTCGACAAGTATTTTTTTTAATTAAGAATTTTCTACCATTTTTGTCACTGTTTGAAAATTGAAAACAATCAATTTCTATATACATTTTCGCTCACTTATTTTATAATTTCAAATTGTCTTAATGCCTTATCATTCTATTATTAATTCAAGCAAAGTCAAGTTCAATTTTTCATAAAATATATCATTTTTGACATAAAAATATACTTTGGTTTCGAAATCTCAACTATAGCTATTATTCAAATTTTGGAAACATTGAAAACTGGATATAAATGTAAAAATAAATCCAAACTGGCTTTGAAAAGCTTAGGGGAAAAGATATATGCTATTGTCAGGGGAAGTTTGTTTCTATTTCCGAACTCTTTTATATTTTTGTCAATATTTGAAAATTGAAATTGTCAATTTCTATGTATTTTATGTAAATATCATTTATTTTTATTTAAATTTATTTCTAAACATACTCTATAATCCTATTATCACATTTATTAATTCTAAATTTAATTTTATATATAATACTACATAATATTATTTCAAAATAATTATAATACATATGATATTTTAAAAAACACATGTTTTTAAGTTAAAAAAAATATAAATTATCTAAATTTTCATCCATATATCTATCATAATTATTATTAATTTTAAAAAAATATTCAAATAAATCTCATTTATATTTTAGAATTATAATCCATTTTTTAATTTTTAAAATACTGAGGGGGAAAAAAATTAAATATATTCAAATTGGACATAGCACCGTACTTGAAATAGGAAACATGGACTTACACATTTCTGCTCCTTAAGGGTGCAGTATTTTGATCCTCTATTTTATTCTCTATTTTATCTTCTATTCCAATTTATTGTATTTATGTCAAATATATTTAATTTTTAATAAGATATTTTTATAAAGAAATATTTAATAAACATATCATATTTTCATGAAATGAAATAAAAAATAGAGCAAAGAAAGAAATAAAAAATTTAAATCGAGGATGCGGATTATGACTACATGTGGGCCAGTGGGTCAGCGATTATCGTAACAAATCCTTAATAAAATCTCGGATGGCCTATTTATTTAGTGAAAAACAATACAATAAATTATCTTTAAAGCATATGAGAGTCGAATCAAATTATTTATCCCACTTTAGTGATTGAAGAAAAAGTTGCTCTCGTGAGTCACGATTTAAAAAGAAAAGAAAAAGAAACACCCTTTTATCTTCACCAAATTTCAATTTAACTCGACTCTCATAATGTTTTCATACTTCCAATTATTTTATGACAAGAAAGAAAGATATAATTATTTAACTAGTACTAAATGATGATTATATTTTTTATGGTTAAGATAAATTGAGCTCACTCTCTTATGCTAAATCAGCCATTAATTGAGACTCAATTCATTAACTTCTTATTAGGGCTAATTTCGTTGGATTTTTAAGTTATCTCATGATTATTTATCATATAATAATTTGTGTAATTTTTTATCATTACGATATAGTTTGGTTGGCATGATAAATAAACCGATGAGGGTGGCAAGTTAATTTATTATGGAAATTGCATATATAAACATGAGCTTTTGGTATTCACGAGAATTTGAGTGTTTATTGTCACTTGAACCAAACGAATGATAAAGTGGAATAAAAATATTGTATCCCATCTTATTATCCTACCTTATCATTCCAACCAAACTAACCCTTAGAGATAAGTTAAAATAAGGGTTATTTGATCTTAAGAAGGTTGATTGTTCGAATTCACACTACATGATTTTTAAATAATCTTTTGCTCCTATAAATATTTTCAAATTTTATATTTGTGATACACCATTGATTTCTTCGATTGGGTCGATTTAAAATAATTAATTTACATTTGTCTGATCCTAAGAAGAAATCGAATGGTAAGTTCTAGATTTAAAACTTAATATCGAACCACAAGTTAATAGTTGTTACTTATGTCAAGCCAATGGAGACAGAAATGTTATAGAACGCAACTACCATCCTTTTCCATCTGAAAGTTGTGGTATTTATAGTATTGAATTCATATATCATATCATAAAGCGGATAGATCAACGGTTGTAGCGGGATGGTGATCTGGGTTGAACACCAGGTTTACCCGAATATATATATGCATGAATTTTAGAACAAATTGATCATTATTTGGTTATAAACGGCCAAAATGATTATTTTAGATGCCTATCTATATTAATTTTTGTTATTTCTAATAGTTTTATAAATATTACTTTTATTCATGTACCTTACACTAATTTGAGTATTGAAAAGTTTTTCTACGAGCAATCCTTAGACTTACTTTGAATTTAAGGATCAAATTTGATTCATATTTGAAAATCAAGTGGTGAATGTAATATACGAAAACAAGTGATACATTTACATTTGAGAAAGAGTGAAACAAAATGTGTTACATGTTTGCCTGTAGTAGAAAAATAGAAAAGTAAAAACAAAAAGAAAAACAGACAAATTAGCACACAGTGTAACAAGATAATGTAAAGCATTTTCCCCCAAAAAGCAATTGTAAATTTGTTGTTAATTCCTGTGAATGATCACTATATAATCATCCGTAGCGCATAGGGAGAGGGCAGATAAGAAAAGCTCATTAGAGTGAATGAAAAAATGACTGCACTTCCAATCGTTTGGCTTTTGGTCTCAACTTTACTGTTTTTGCACACTGCTATGGCCATTGAAGATGTCGAGAGCAAAGTGAGTAATGCTAAGCCAAAGAGAGGATAACATCTTCTTTTATTATTTTTCTAGTTTTTAATCTGCTTTAATTTACTCTAACTGCTGCGGAAATATTTTAGAACAGGTTTATATTGTGTACATGGGAGAAAGGAAGCACAATGATGTGGAGTTAGTCACAAAATCCCACCATGAAATGCTTGCCTCAGTTCTTGGAAGGTATAACTATTAATATATATGGATTTGTTTTTGTTATATTTGTTGAACTAATATAATTCCAATTCAATTTGTTCCAATTTCATTGCAGCAAAGAAGCAACAGTGGATTCTATGATATATAGCTACAGACATGGCTTCTCTGGTTTTGCAGCCAAGATGACTGAATCTCAAGCTCAATATATTGCAGGTAAATTTCTAGGTTTACATGTTTCTTATTCATGTTGACGTATTTTCGTCTGGAATAAACATTCGGGTCATGTTCAGAACTCCATTTTGATCCTCAAATCCACAAATATATAAAGGTCGCTGGAGGTTGCCCGACAAAAATTCTCAAAGCTAGATAATTCAGATACCAGAAAGAAAGGATTAAATAAGGGTGTAATGAAAATAAAATAGTAAAGATTTGTGGGTTAGGCAACTTTACAAAATACTTACGGTGTTGAGATAAACTTTTAACCGATTATGTAGCTTTTAAGCGTAATAAATAAAGTTAATTATAGTATTATTGTGGTGGTTTATTGGGTACACATGGCCGCAATTAACTCTCGAAGATAACAAAATTCGGTATTATGAGTGATGAGTCGTATTTCAAAAACACAAATCCCACATTCTATCTGATTATTGTGCATGGGTATCCGAAATGATTGGTATTTCTGTATTACCAAATCACATGTGTTCTTTAAATTCTAACTAAGCTAAAGCTAAAACTTAAAATTATGTGTATTTGTACATGTAGGATTACCGGGAGTGATTCAAGTTTTTCCAATCACATGTACAAGCTGCACACTACCAGGAGTTGGGATTTCCTTGGCCAATCTCCTTATTCCACTACAAATCTTTTGCATGATACCAATCAAGGAGATGGTGCTATAATTGGCGTCATCGACTCAGGTTCTTCTATCCCCCTTCTTTTCCCTTTCTTGAATTTTTCATACCAATTAGTATCTTATTTTTTATTTCAATTTATGGATATATGTTAAGCATAGGTAATTTACTTGTTTATTGAAAAACAAAAAAAAAATGTCATCACACGCGATTTTTATGCATACAAAAATATCTTTTGGGTCACTATTTGAGGAGTAAATTAAAGTTATATTAGGTAGTGGAAAAGACAATAGAGGATGAAGTTTTGAAAATGCGGATTTATATGAATTTTATGAAAAGTACAATTATAATCTTATTGAATTATCACTTCTTAAAAATAATTTAGAAGACTGTATTCTTGAGTTTAGTTGCTGAAATAATTAAAGGACAAAGTATGTGAAAAAATAAATAAATAAATAACTTCAATTTGAAATACAAAACAATTTCTTTTGAAGGGCAAACAATATTTTATACTCTCTACATATTCTTGAAGTGGAATAGCATATCGATTGGGATTTATACATATTGCTTCTTTACTCAAGGCAACAATTATTAACTACAAAGATTACAAACTTTTTGAAAATATGCCCAACAGGAGTCCGGCCAGAATCCAAATCTTTCAACAACGACAAAGGCCTGGGTCCAATTCCATCCAGATGGAAGGGCTTTTGTGAATCGGGAGACAAATTCGACCAGCAAAACATTGCAACAAGAAACTCATCGGAGCTCGTACTTCATCAAAGGCCTTCTCGCTGAATTAGACGAACCATTCAATGCAACAGACATTAACGAATACCTCTCACCTAGAGATGCACAAGGCCATGGCACTCATTGCGCCAGCATCGCGGCTGGGTCATTCGTCAGCAACGTGAACTTTAATGGGCTAGCCAACGGCACGGCCCGAGGAGGTGCCCCGCTAGCCCGGCTCGCCGTTTACAAAGTGATTTGGAGAGGCACCGGTACTTCTGCAGACGTTCTGAAAGCTTTTGATGAGGCCATTCATGATGGAGTCGATGTTTTGTCTGTATCATTGGGTATGGACTTACCTTTGTATCCAGAAATTGATAAGCGAGACTTGATTTACTACGGCTCGTTCCATGCGGTGGCCCAAGGGATAACTGTTGTTTGCTCTGGAGGGAATAACGGGCCGAAATATCAAACAGTTGAAGATGTAGCGCCCTGGGTCACATCTGTTGCCGCTAGTACAATAGATAGATCATATCCCACTCCCGTTATGTTAGGAAACAATCAACATTTGGAGGTTAGTTGCTTGTAATTTCAACCAATAATGTTAGATATGAATAAATATCATTTGATTTCATTTCATTTCACTTTCTTTTTTTTTTTTTTTTTATCAGGGTCAGGCCATGTTTGTCGGAAAAGATACCAGTTTTGTTAATTTATTTTACAGAGAGAGAGCTGAACTCGAAGGACATGGGTAAATCAAGAAAACATGTGATTTTGAAGGGATTTGCACAATTTTCTTACCAAATATGTTAAATGTTTTTTTTCAGGTATTGTGAATTTATAACCGCAAATGATACTTGGGTTGTTGGAAAAGTGGTCTTATGCTTCACTGTGGAAGGTAGTGATGAAGATATAATCAAAGCCGCGGTTGCTGTCGCAAATGCTGGTGGCTTAGGGATTATTGCAACCAAAAAAACCATTAATGTGATGTCTTCGTACTACATTGGTTCCTTTCCGCTAATTTTGGTGACTTACGATGTTGCAACTCAAATACTGAATTACATTCGTTTTACAAGGTATATATGAATTTATTGCATTTGATTTTTCTTGCCATCATAAACTCGATTTTGCGAACGTGTTCATGTACCTAAAAGTGGTTTATTATTATTATTATTATTATTATTATTATTATTAGGGATCCTAAGGTACGACTGAAGCCCACTAAGACCTATATCGGTGAAAAAGCTTCCACCTATATTGCACTTTTCTCATCCCGAGGTCCTAATCCTCTTTCCCCAACAGTACTAAAGGTATGAATATAGCTCCAATATTGACCTACTAGGACAAATATATTATTCTTTGTTAAGAAAGTCCATGTGATTTTTCACATAAATCTTCAATTATACAGCCTGATATAGCAGCACCAGGAGTTGACATATTAGCAGCATATACTCCAACAAAATATAATTCAAGGGATTATATCTTTGATTCTGGAACATCCATGGCGGCCCCTCATATTGCAGGAATTGCTGCTCTACCTTAAATCCTTGCACCCAAACTGGTCTCCAGCTGCTATTAAGTCAGCCATTGTAACAACAGGTTGTTTAACTATTAGTTCAAGGACAATGGAACCATAAAGATTTCTATATATAACTTAATTTCATTCATGAAAATGTGCAGCATGGACAAATGATCCTTACTCCGGAGAGCCCATTTTTGCACGGGGGGATATACCCAAGATAGCAGATCCATTCGATTATGGAGGTGGGCTTGTGAACCCAAATGCAGCAAGACATCCTGGCCTAGTTTATGACATTGAAACCCAAGATTACATAAATTATCTATGTGCCATGGGTTATAGCCAAATAACCATCACTCAACTTTCAGGGGTGGCCAAATCTTGTCCTAAATCGAACAACTCTGTCCTGAATTTGAACCTTCCTTCTATTATTGTTCCTAATCTTAAAGGTTCAATTACCATAACAAGAACTGTCACAAATGTTGGAGATTCAAACTCCAAGTATGAAGTTGCTGTTGTTCCTCCTCTGGGCACTGTTGTGAAAGTGAATCCCACGAATTTGGCCTTTAACCCTCAGGTCAAGAAACTGAGCTTCACAATCACAATTACTACATTGCATAAGATCACCACAGAGTACTACTTTGGAAGCCTAACTTGGACGAATGAGGTTCACAATGTTAAGATCCCAATATCTGTTAGAACTGAGTTTGTGTAGTTAATTATATGGAGCAATAATAATTAAAGTAAAACATATATATATGTATATATATGATGTAAATCAAAGGTCAGTGTTCATTTTGCTTAATGGAATAAGTCTCACTTATAAAGTGTGACGTTAGAAGCTTGAACTTAATAGACTTTTGATTTATGTGTGCACAAATAAAATAAAAAAAGAATGTTGGAATGTTTCTTGTTATATTCTAAGCATTGATGCAATCATGCAAAGGAGATATGATGTCGTTGTTTGTTTGACGTGGCTATTTTGTTGTAGAACATCAACTTTATTTGCTAAACTTTGAATTCAACTGATGTTGATAATTGTCACTATGAATTAAGCATATATCAAGATGTTTAACTTGGTCAAAAATTCTATTAATTTAATTTATTCAATAATCAAATCGAGTTTAAATATTATTAAGAATTCAAACTAAATTTGAGTGATATTCTTCACTTTAAAATTAATTTAGGGTCATCCTACATGTCGTTTCAAACATATTTATTATGAAATTCAACAAGTCATACGACTCCAGGTTAATTTATATAGGAGTTAGAGAAAGTCAAATATGACATAAAATAAAAGTTAAAATCATCAAAGGTGTCCTAACAGAAATCCTCAGAGGCCTTCCTTCTTTAGTTCAATTGTTGGTGTGTTGACGCTTAAATTGGTATGGATAGGAAGATTGATTAATAATAAAAAGAAAGAAACAGGTTGGCAATAATGTGGCTAGGGTATTCATAGGGTGTTGTTTCAATAGACTTATACGGATTATCTTACGTGGAAGTTTAGAATGACTCCATATTTAATATATTCATTTACAACACATATTTGAAGCAGGTTACTTGTCGGATTGGATCAAGCCTATCGAACAAAAGATAAAAATCCTGAAGTGCATTCTTAGCTCTTTTTTAGAGTATTTTATACATATGCATTTTTTACATATAAAAAATGACCTCCCTCAAAAAATTTTACTCATGGAGTTCAATATGAATTTCAAATAATATAATTACTTTTTCAATAAAACAATTAAATATATTAATAAATTATTAATTATCACGTAATAATAATATAATACTAACTGCAATCTTTATGATTGTTCAGCTGAAAATCCACAATATATCAACAAAGTCATAAATAGAAGCCATTGCCACCACAAGCAGTTTGATTGCATTATTTGGCTATAGTTACAAACTTGTGCAGCTGACAATTTGTCATTCCAAAAGGCATTCTCAATCTCCATCTGCAACCCCTCCGGCAGTGCTCTGCTCAGTCTCGGCCGGAAAATCTGGTTCGACTTGGCTGGACCGGCCGACAATGCCACTTGTCTCGAGAATTTCCTCCAAAGCACTGATTGTCCGAACCCCGAAAAATTGAGTGATTAATGTTGGATTGTGTGAGGACTTTGGACAGTAATATATATGCTGTCTCAAGCTATCCAGGAAATTGGGAAATGGAAGCTCTTCTGTTATGCTCATTAGAGCATTCATGACAGCAAGAAAAATGGAGCAAGCACCTCCTAAGCAAAGGTGTTGGAATTTCACTTTGGACTATTTATTCCATTCTCTATTTCATCCTCGATTTTAATTTTTTGTATTTATGTCAAATATATCTGATACTCAATCAAATATTTTTATAAAAAAATATTTAATACGCATATCATATTTTAATAAAATAGAATAAAAGATGAAATAAAAAATAAAATAAAATAAAAATTTAAATTGACTTAATTTGCTACATTTTGAGCTTAAATTATTTTCCATTTGGCAAGATTAATATATATATATATATATATATATCTCAAACTGAGGCTAACATTGTTTCCCAAGTTTGAGTTGGCTTGGCTCTATTGCACACCTAATTTGGAAGAATACTGACTGCTTCAAAAATTCTGTAAACAGTTAGATATAACCTTTGTTCAAAATTAGTAATTCTAATGTAGATAATTGACCCTTCAATTCTGCACTGCAACTTTACAAAACACTTTATGGGAAGCCATCTCTCAAGTGTTTCTGATAATTCCACTTTCATGCACAGATCACTTTAAACAACAGCCATTATCCCATAACATCAATTTATAGCTGCATCAACAACCACAGGTTCCAGCTTCTCTGTTTCACCATTTCTTTTGGGAATGATAAGCCCATAACCTCCAGCTTTTCTTTTGTACACTATGTTAACCTCGCCTGCAAGACGAGACATAAACTTGTATAGCCACTTTGAAGAGGGCCGTTGGCCGCTATAAAGATTAACAACAGGGGAAAAGAGAAAATGAACTTACCAGTTTCCTCATTCCGAAAGCCATAGAAGTCATGATCGAGATTTTCCAGCTGCTCGATTGCCTCGCTAACAGTCAAAGGCGGCATATCAAAGTACTTTGTTCGGACAATCTGCAAGAGGAGTAGAGAGGCATCTGCATTAATGTCTTCTGCCGCAAAGTCCAAGGATTACTATCTTTTTACAGCATAGAGTTAGAAGTCACTCACAAGAACTTGTTAGATTCTATAGAAACCGTTATGCACACATTTTGCAGCGTCTGGCCGCAAGCATAGGGAAGTAGTGAAGGTTATCGCCTTGCTCAAGCTATGTGAAATCAAGAATTCAAGTGGAATAAAACCATTCTCTGCTTCATCTTTCTACTATTTTGAATCATTTTTGTGTTCACAATAATCAACACGGTTAAAGCAGAAATTGTACCTATAATGCTGCATTCCCTTTGAAATTGTTAATCAGACTAATAAAAGTTTATGAATCCATTGTAAAGTAGAATGGAGGCAGTGACCTACAGTTTACATTTTTATTCTTTTACCCCCTCAAAGAGGATCATTGTTGGCTCCCCAACTATCCTCTATGGGACTTAAACCCGTAACTGATTTGTTTGCATGCGTAGGAGTTTACCACCAAACTACCATTTTGCCCATCTAGCATATTGTGGCAACCTGCTACTTAACGCAACGTCGATATGCACTAATTTCCAGAGTCCAAACATGTGATGTAGAGCATATAACAATATGGAAAGCACTAAAAAAGACTACGTAATGATGAACATTCTAGACATGAGAAAGACCTCAAATAGTCATTATATAATAGCTAAGATATTAACAAAGTAGCAGCAAAGAGACAACCTCATCAATAGTGGTGTCTTCCTCTTCATCTTCTTCATCGGGAACTGTCTCTATATCCTCGACGACTGCTAGTGCAACAGGGTCCCTAACTTTCAGCCTGTCAAAGCCCTTCATATGGCGGCCCATGATCCGAGTCTTTCTCCTTAATCTTCCTCAATTTTCTTTGAATAATAGATGACACCAAATCTATACTACCATAAAGTGACTCTGCATCCTCTTCCGCTCGAACTACTCCATGTTTTTTTGTGAACAAAGTCACCTATAGTTTGAATAACTCAATTAAGATAACATATTAACTAATCCAACACGATTCATATAGATGAAAAAACATATAGTTATTGAGCATAGACGCACCTCACATCTTCGTAATTTTGGACCTTTCCCAAACTCTCCACCACGAACAGACAATCTAACATCTACTTCCCTCACTAAATGGCTATGCTTTTGAACTGCCTTACCCACCTTCTCTTCCACATAACTCTTCACTGAGGGAGTCAACTGTAAAATTCAGAAAACCTCTGAATTTCTTGTTTTGAATCCACAAAAAAGCTAGAAAAACATTGCTTGTGGAAGGTAAGAAAACACAAGAACATAATTAAGTTCACACACGCGGAAAGTGAGTGAGCATTCAACAAATATAAACAAGATCAACAATTGGCTCCTCATGATTTGTCTCAAAAACTGTCCTTTTTTCACTTTCCTAATGTTGTAAAGAAAGCAAAGAAGTTGGATTTACATTTCAAATACCTGTGTTCTGTTTTAAGCAACATCCACTTCCCTCATCAAACAGCTACACTTTAATACTACTTTCCAGCATTTCTTGCATATACGATATCTCTTTAATCTAAGCGCTTATACATTAAACACTACTTCTAGTTTTATGGCCTCCGCAACCCATAAGATAATTTATTTTTTGTCAAGAAAGAAAAAAGACAACCTTAAAACATGCAACTCCACAATTCAGAAAAGAAGCTACTATCAGGTTCCATACAGATGTGAGAATTCGCCCAAAATACAACAAAACAAAAATGGTACTTTACTCCATGTATTTGCTACCAAAGACAAGAATTAATAAGAAGCACACAATTAAAAGATAACATTTTTAGGCATAAGGAGAAAGGGTACCTCCAAATTTTTGCCTTGAAGAATTAATTTCACAGAAGAGAGAGGACCATCCCATGACATTTTAACCCCAAACGCTCTTTTAGTGCCATTTTTCACAACCAATTGATGGACTTTCAAGCCAAAACCCAGAAAACTGGAGTTTTGAGAAGAAAATGAAAAGGGTTGAGAACCATTTGGACAGCTAAACCTTAGCCAATAAACCAGAAGAAGAACAACATGAAGTGGAACAAGAAACATGGTGATGATGACTGAACGCTCTTCTGTATAGTAGGAGATGCAAATAGTGTAGCCATTTCTTGATGCTGTGTGGCTGTTCAAACTGGATTTTTTTCAAAAAAAGAAATATATAATTTTAGCCTTAAAAATGATGAATATTCTTGAAGATTGAAAGGGAATCCTTACAAATAACAAGAACAGGAGGGAGAGAGAGAGAGAGAGAGAGGAGAGAGATTGGGATTGAATTATTATCCAGATACAAATGATGGGATACGCGTCAGTACATTGGATTTCTTGGTCCCTCTGGTGAAATGGGCCAAGAATGAAGGTCCACTGCCCATCTGAAATGGATAACTACAGTTTTCAATTTTGTGACAGTATGCTCCCTATGCAAAAAAGAATGATGGACATCCATGTCCCTTTTGAGGATTTTATCTATTGACATATTCTAAAAGGCCAAAACCAAGGACGTACAAGTATGAATAACAAGTTGATGAATTTTTTGGAGTATTTGAAACATCGAAAGTCATATTACAAATGGTACGTTTAGACTATTGAATTTTAGGTATAGACAAAAAAAAGAAAACAATGAATATCAAAAAATTGAATTTTCCTAGTAGAACTCGATATTAGAATGGATACAATGAATGTGAGAGAGAGAGAGAGAGTGTGTGTAATAAGTCCAATTCAGATTCTAATTTTTTTTTTTTTTTTCACATTGAAAAGGAAAATTATGATTGCAAATTATTTAGGAGAACATCGGATAAGAATGCTGGAGTTTGGCCCTCCCACATAATAGGTCCTGGCAAAGAAACATATGCCTGTGCTACGTTATAAGCAACTGGATTGGTTGAATGCCTAAAAGAATTGACACTCTTTCCAAACTTAATAATATGTAGTTTGAAAATATTAATCTTTATCATTAATTATGAAGTTAAAGTCGCTCTACTAATAAGTAACTACACTATTATTCTTTCAATTAATATGAGTTTAATACGATCATATCAAGTTGAACATTGAGTTTGGATTAAGTTCTTTCGATTCTAGCCTGAGGTCAAATGCAATTTAGGATTGTTAAGAATTTTTCAATAAAGCCCTTTTACATTCAAGCCAATTCATGTGATAGAAGATAACCGAAAAGTTAGAGAGTAAACATAGTAAGGGAAAGTAAAAAATGTGATGATGGATGTGGTTCCCTACATATTTGCTTCGATGTGGTGTCATAAGGGCCATTTAATTTTTCAAAAATTTGATGAGCACATATTACTGTGTTATTGACCCGTTCTTATAAAGTCAATCAATTCTATTTTTAAAATATAAATGCGAAAACATCACCAAAATATTGTTATTCTTTCGGGACTTATTTAAAATACCCATGTCAGAATTCGATAATTATTTTGGGCAAATATTTGGTAAATATGCATTTATGTACAATCCACTCTTTCAATTTTTGAACGCTTTGGTGCTGCCCAAACCAACTCCAACCCACAAATATCTGGCCAGGTTGAAAGCCAAGTCCCCAGCAGTGTGGAGTGGGAGGTTGGATGAGGCCGCAGACAAAAATAAATCGTGCAAGAAGAGAAGACCTTGACCATACATAACACAGCTTAGACAATGGAGATAGATAGGAGATCGACAGTACTGAAACACAACTGTTGCCAACCTCAGATGATGTAAGAGATATTTGTGTACGACTTCTGGCTTGCAAACGTCTTCTTGTGGTCCCAATCTCAACCACATGAGAAATTGTCCTAAGGATACTTGTGTACAATTAAGATGGCATTGTACCAAAAATAAATTTTCCATTAATATATATCATCAATTATTGTGTCACATGTAGCTTGTGTGGAGTTTGATGATCCATGATGTTACTATACTATACTTTCTTCTCTCTTGCTGGCTTAATCGTAAATATTTGTGTTCATGCAGTGGGATTTTCACAATTATATGTAACGAGATTGTGATGTAGAACTCCTTTAGGACTAAACTTTACAATTTGAAATTTGCTGAACTGTAGATAGTTTCACGAAATGCTGTTAATACTACTTTCATTAGAACTCATTTCAAGCACTCCATCACTTAGCATGTACTAAGGATTACAAATAGTTTGAAGGAAACAATAAAACCAGTTTGATCTTGTAGACACTCCAAAATCAAACTACAGAGTTCATGTTTTAGTTGTACAATTTTTTATACAGCAGTATAAATTTAATCAATGACAATCAATATTGTAGAGGTTCGTATTAATGTATTATACTGATATTCAATGATTTGTTGCCAAATCATAAATCCTTTTGGTAAAGATTACTAGTGATTTTCATATGAAATATTGCTCGTAGTCTAGCTATTTGGCAATGGCCAATTGACAAACGCAACCAATTAATGTTCAAACTTTGACTCGATTTTTCAAATCTATTAATATTATTATCGATGTCCAACGATACGGTGCATAAGTCAGACTCTCAACCTCAACACTTTTTCTTCCTTTTTCTCATTCATGTTGACAAATTTCGAATTACTCAACACTTTCGACTTTAAAAATATTTTGATAATTTAACATTTATTCGCTTTTATCAGCTTTTGCAAACACAATCTAGTAAATAAAATTTTTAAAAACCTATAAATGCTTTTTGATAGAACGAAAAAGTTGCAAGTAAAATTTCTTAAAATACTATCAAATCCAAATTGGCCATCACGCAGTACACTTTCTTTGCTCCACTAATATATATGACTGTTATGGGTTTAGGGTTTAGGGAATCTTGAAAGTAATGTATAACCATCAAATTTGTCCCACCTCCAACTCTTGACTCCACTTCCTATTATGAATGACATAAACAAGGGTTGTATGGATCGCCATTTTTTTCAAAACAATCTTTTTTGTTTTCCTTTTTTTGTTTTTTTTTTGTTTTTTTGCTTTTGTTGAAGAAAATGTTTTGAAATGTTTTTTCTATTAAAGAATTTTAAAGTTCAAAAGAAATCAAGAAAGTAAAAGCAAACCTTTCTTTTGTAATCTCGAAGTACCTTTTTGAATACGTGAATTTTTTTTTTAAAATTATATCTTCCTACAAAATTCTATTTCATAAAATATCTTTTATGCTCTCAAATAATATTTATTAAGATATTTATCTTTCATTCAATAGGATATGATATACTAGTTATTTTAATAAAAACAAAAAGAAGATCGATAAATTTTTTCTCCAAACACTCAAAAGTTTATATTTTTTTAAGTACTATTTTTCCAACCAATGGCAAAGCGACTTTGAGGAATCCCACATCCCAATTCGCAAGTCATACATTGCTTCCCGATGAAATAATGAAGATAAGTATTTGGACAACTCCAAAACCACAAATGAAAGATATCAAATGTTGTATCCACGTGTCAAACTCCTATCCATGAAACCCACAAAATATCTTCCTATGGGACCCACATTGCTAGTTGTATCCCTTACAAAAATATCTTGATAAAGTATACTTTATTCTAATTGGACGTGGGGTTAATATTGTCCATTGGTACTAAGTCTTGGCAACTTAGAAAATAATTTGTGCCACCAACCAAACACGAGAGAGAGAGAGAGAGAGAGAGAGAGAGAGAGAGAGAGAGAGAGAGAGAGAGAGTGGCCAACCAATGGCCATTTGCTTTTTGATAGGAAGAATTGGGACGTGGCCAATTTGGGCCATTCATTAGATTAGAGTCTTCTAGATATTTTGTGTCACTTTCCATTTTGCATCTTGAAATAACTAGGAGTAATAGCAATATACCTCATGAAGTTGTAATATTTTCATAACTTACCCTATAAATTTGTATATAACATTTTGAACCCCAAAAGGTTGGAACATTTGACAATTTTGCAATATAGATTTAGTTAGTCAATACATTAATAGAGTTCCATCCTCTACATATGGATTATTCATGATTTATTGTCTTCTTACATATCATATAATGAAAGCCTCTTTGATTTTCAATGTGAACTCAAGAACTATTGGCCTCGACATTCATAATTATGACTTAAGTTCTATTCATTCTTTAAAATTTTAAAATTTTGAAGACTTACTCGAGCTTATTCTATATATTTGGAGGATATAAGTTAAGGTTTAGTCATTGCTGTTGATACATGATTTTATTTCATATTGAGAAATCGAAAGGTTTAATATTTGAATATATGATCATTTTCCTCATCCTTTATTCCAGATACATTTTTAGGATAAAATTCTCCATCAATACTTGCTAACAGAACAATATCTCAATACAACTAGATCTCTATTTTCTACATTGAATTTGATCATTATTATTAGCGTCTTCTATAAAAATAATGATTATGTATCTTTTCCCAAATTATTTGATTCAAACTTTATTAATTTAACCTAACTTTAAATACTGTGACTTTGATATTTACTAATTTTCCTTCTAATGAATGATAATGCATAAACCAATCATAAAAAAGAATGCATAACGCGTAAGTTTGCTTTAACCATGTAGAATTTTGTCGATAGGTATTAGTATTGCTTCATGAGTCACTTCAAACTTGTTGTCCTAGTCAACTTTAGGGTGTGAAGTATAATTTTCATTTCTTTGGGGGCAAAAACTGCAAAATGAAACAACTTATTTCAAGGCTCCAAATAAACACTACAAGACCAGGCATGTAAAATATTTACGAAAAATTGGAGCCATCAGATGGGGGGCGGTATAAGATGGACCAGTAAAAGGCCACCACAGGATCAAAATTCAAGAAATGGGGTCTATATTTTCAGATATTTTGAGTTCAAAATGTGTTGTAAAACTACAGGCAAAAGTTTTGAGAGAACAAGGACCTGAAACTGATTTCCAAAGTCCAACTGCTCCAGTCATTATTCCTTGTGCTCATTCTGTGAAAGCAGTCAGGATCTTGAGAAAATGGGAGAAGTTGTGGTGAGCAGTGAAGATGGAATGGAATTAGAAGTTCAAGGAACGGAGGTAATCCAGCAAGCTGAAATGATGAACAAGAAGAATAATTTTACAGTAGAAGGTGGTGGAAGCGGAGCTGCTGCGGCGGCGGCGGATACTTCTGTTGTGAAGTGGGAGAGGTTTCTTCCGAAGATGGTGGTGAGAGTGCTGTTGGTGGAAGCTGATGACTCCACCAGGCAGATTATTGCTGCCCTTCTCAGGAAATGTAGCTACAGAGGTTGGTTTTACAGTTTGGGATTTTTTTATTTTTTATTTTGAAAAAAGTTGATATTTTGATATCTGGGATTTGAAGAGATGTGAGAGTTCTTGATGGATGATGGGATTGTTGGGTGCTTAAATGCTCAATTTTGGTCAAATTTGTTGTTCATTTGTTTCATGGTGTACAAGATTCTTTTTTTTGGCTGTTAAATTGTTTGGATACTTTGCTGATCAGTTGATTCTTAGTTTGTTTTGGGATTTAGTACTCCTTTAATCTTCACTATGAAATTGAGTATAGCTTCTATAGGTGAAATTATGCAGGATTTGTTTATTTCTGAAGAAAATTTTATCTTTTTCTGAGTGTCGGTGGACAAGAATTTCCCGGTAGGTGGTTTCAGTTAGTACAATCCTTGAAATTTTGCTTGATTGGAATATGTTATGTTATATTACGAGTAAGTTTTTGGTTATTATCCATGCACAATGGATCTTCTGCCGTCGCATGAGTTCATAATAGTTTATCTATTCTAGATCTTATGATATGATGGGTAGAATTGGAAATTCTTCTCCGACAATTCGATCGTTGCTGCCTGTTGGTTGAAATTAGGAAACATAGGATTAGCATGATGTTTGTCCTATGCTTTCAAAATATGATTGTGTTTGAAGATCTCTGTGATGTGGCGAGGGAGCTCTATGCGGCAAGTGCTTCGTATTTCATATGAAAAAAATACAAAATGGATCAACTTAATCATCCTACAAAAAGAAAAAATGCCTACAAAGCAATACAAGACTAAGGTTGATATTTGCTGACATATAGTTCTGATAGATCTCCATATATCTGTTAAATTTTAGAGTTTATCTTACTTGTGAATAGGATCACACACCCTTGATTCTAAACTTATAGTACAATTATGTAAAACATTAAAGTCATCAAAGAATGTGTCTATTTATCATGTTATCCTTATTCTTTGAATAGGAGAGGTTGTCTGCTGAGCCATTTCCTTAGAATGCACATGGCCATTGAAGAAATTTATGAGATAGTTGTGCTCACGTGGTATCAAGATGATTTTAAATATGTTATAGATGAAGCAGATTTGAGTATAAGTCTTGGGCGGATATCTGGTGAAGGTGAATAGGGTCATAACGGAGGGAAAGTGCAACACTATGAAGGTCCTTGGGCTAGGTCTCGAATGTATCTATCGGATTCTTCCCTGGAGTAGAAGGTGGGCATGAAGAGGAGCTTCAGCTTGGCTCTGTACGTTTCTAGGAAGCCAGTGTTAGAGATTCTCCAGGTTTCAAGGAAGCTGGTGTTAGGAAGCCGACTGATGCTCAAGTTTAAGTGACATACATGATGGCCAGTTGTCTTTCAGTGCAATTGATATTGCAAGCAACTGGAATCAGTGACTTGACACTAAGAACCAGACATTCTAACATCAGAATTTGTCTAAGCTACTTCTTTTAGTTGTTCAAACATACCTTCTTGGTTTGTGTGAGCATGTCTGTTGCTTCTAAATGTCACTATATATGGTGAAGAAACTAGTTTTAATGATTAAAAACAAGTGTGAGCCTGATTTACTTTTTCTACTTTTGGATGGATGTTTTGTTGATTTCTACTGTTAGGCAACTTAACTCTCTTTCTTTTGGAAGCAGTTGCGGCAGTTCCTGATGGCTTAAAAGCATGGGAGGTGCTGAAAGGAAGATCCCATAACATAGACCTGATTTTGACAGAAGTTGAATTGCCATCAATTTCCGGATACGCACTTCTCACTTTAATCATGGAGCATGAAGGCTGCAAGAACATTCCAGTAATAAGTACGATATAATGCACTTCTTTTGACACTCTTTAACTTAGTTCGTCCTCCAATTGTTTGATATATTTCTAGTACTGGTAGTTTTGAACATGATCTCATTGGTGCTGCAGTGATGTCATCAAACGACTCAGTCAGTATGGTATATAACTGCATGCTGAGAGGTGCAACCGACTTTCTTGTCAAGCCTATCAGGAAAAATGAGCTGCGGAACTTGTGGCAGCACATTTGGAGGAAACAAGCTGTAAGCTTAATGCCGGATTTTCTGCATTATTTGCTGTTTTGGCTTCCTTTTTTAAGGTCATCATCTTGTACAGAGTTCCATAATTGTCTTAGAATGTTTTCTTGTTTTCTATCACGATTTCAGTCGAGCTCTAGTGCCGGCCTTGGACCTCCAGATGAGAGTGTAGCTCAACAAAAGGATGAAGCCATAGCTGAGAACAATGCTATTAGTAACCATTCAAGTGATTATATTTCATGCATCCAGAGAAATAGGGAGTGCAGTGAGAAAGGAAGTGATGATCAGGTATTTTAAATTTTCTCCACCTCAATTTTTTAGTTCTTCCTTTTTTTGAGACCTGAAGCATCACTAGACAAATTCTTGATTATCTTTCCATGGATGAAAATATAAAGTTGCCCATTTTAACTGCAGAGTTCATGCACAAAACCAGAGTTGGAGGCTGAAGGTGAAGAAGATATTGAGCATGTATTCTCACAGCCAAAAAGCGCTGAACGTCTTTCAGGTGACATTAATACACCTACACAAGAAGAATGTCATCAAGAAAGTGGAAAACGATGGGCACGTGATAATGAGACTGGAGGTAATGTTCTTGCTGGCTTCCTATGTTTTTCTTTTCTTTCTTTCACCTCCATGGGTGGCAAATTCTCACTTTTTTTTTCCATTTTTTGTCGTTCTGAAATATAGAATTGCTGGCTGTGGCCAACAAGAATTCTGATGATGGTTGGGATCAGGTTAACGCCATCGGCCAAAATGTTGAAAATAATCATGTCATTGAGAATTCGTCTAGAGAGGCCATTGACTTAATTGGAGCTTTTGATAATCATCTCAAAGGCACCTTTGGAAGTATTGCCTCAAATGTTAGTAGAAACAAGTTTGATATTTTGCCTCTTTTGGATCTGTCTTTGAGAAGATCTCATCCCAGTGGTTCTATGAATCCAGTAAACGATGAACGGTCGAAGTTAAACCACTCAGATGCATCAGCATTCTCTAGGTGAGTTAATTCTCACTATTTAGTCCTTTATGTCTCTTGACCACTATATTTTCTTCCTCCAGACAATGTTCAAACACTGATGAAGAAACAACTCTCATGCAGGTACATAAATAAGCCGTTGCAGCTCCGCAACACCACATTGCCCAGTACATGCGATCAACAGAAAGACCATGAAACCAATTCTGAAAACCAACTATCCAATCACACCCCTGATCATCATCCTCAGAAACATGTTTCTACGGCTACAATCCAAACTGGGCAACCTGAAATTACATTTTCTTACACTCAGAATAGAGAAATATCTCACCCGATTCCCGTTAGAGGCCTAAGATTTGAAAATGTGATTAATGCCTATGGTTCTGTGATGCCTCCAATCTATAGTGCTCAATCAGGGTCTTCACCATTGCCTAGTCAAGGGACAGCCCACCACTCAGAATCTTTCCCACAATTGAATCAGTTCTATCCACTAGACCGTCAGCCTTCAAGAGACTCTGAGCAATTTCATAGCCTTGTGGATCAAAGAATCAGTAGTTCCATTGATCAGATGGACGACAAACAGGCTGAGAAATTGGAAAACTTGGAGGATCTGGAGCTTGTTTCACCTGGAAATGATCAGAGTGGTAATAGCAGTTTCTGTACTGGCAATATAAGCCATCATCAGAGTACAGGTTCTGGAAGCAATGGCAAGAGCAACGCAATATCTGCGATCAAGGCCCCTTCAGAATGCAGTAATGAAGAGAGCTTCCATGTTCACGATAGAGCCTCTCATCGATCCATACAAAGAGAAGCGGCTCTAACAAAATTCCGATTGAAGAGGAAAGACAGATGCTTTGAGAAGAAGGTAAGTTAAATTCTTTTGGATTTTTTTGATCATTTTAGCCAAGCAAAGACCTGCATACTGATCCATCATGTATCAGGATTTGGTTTTAGGATTTACAAGAGGAACAATTTAGAAATTCCAGAGACCTTTTCACCTCTTAATCAATATTGGATTTTGTTGCAGGTGAGATATGAAAGCAGAAAAAAGCTGGCTGAGCAGCGTCCACGTGTTAAAGGCCAGTTTGTCCGTCAAGTGCCTAACGATTTTCAACTGGGGAATTCACCAGCTGGTTAGCTACTCAAAAGCATGGTCCTCAAAGTGGAGCAGATATGAACAAATTTTGGCAGGAATAAGTAGACTGATCAGTTAGATTTTGGCTTTCCTGTAATCTTTAGCTTCCCGTAACCATTAGAGAACAGAAGTACAGGTCAGTTGAATGATTCTAATGCTATGTCCCTCAAAGTGTCTGAATCATCACATAACTGTTGTACATTTTTTTTCTTTTTTCTTAGGCATTCTCTATGTTTAGGCGGAGGCTTTGTTTTCCTTCTCTTGTTCATATAGATATGTATGTAACTATTTGTAGATTGGTTTGTTTTTTAGGCATTCTCTATATTAAGGTGGATGGTTTGTTTCCCTTCTCTTGTTCTTGTTGATATGAAGATTTGATTTTGTTGCCTGTGAGAACATATAGTTGTTAAAAACACATATTTGCATTCTCATTACGCGACTGCTACTGGATTAACAGACGAAGAGTTGTATTCAGTGATCAAAATTGCATTAGGAGCATTTCTTTCCATCTTCAACTTGTTCTATTCCTGTCTTGAAAAGGAGGTTTCAAGAACTTTTAGAGTGTCGGACTGGTCGAACTTGTGACTTTCGACAATACTGCTAGTTTATTACAGAAGAGCGTTTGGATGAAAAACTTTCCCTTTTCGTCTTATTTTAGTAACATATTCCATCTTCCAAAGCCAATATTCATGAAATGATATTTCGGCCAAGGACAAACAAATCATACTACAAGGGGATAAGCAAGACAGAATTCCCATAAAAATACTCTTAAATTTGGAAGTTGTATTTGGATGTTTGTGCCAACTGGTTTCTCTTGAGTAGTAGCTAAGGAAGTAGTGCAAAATCTTGAGATCCACATGATTCAAGAATTAAGATAGTTTAGATTCAGTTGGGCATGCCAAGCCAAATGCAAGAAGCCAACTACTGGCAGCAAAGATTGACACATCTTTATCTGATTGTCGCCTACAATAATTATATGTAGTAATATAATCATAGGTTGCCATATAAGTCATTTTCAATGGTGCCAAGTGCCTACTTCCAATGCCTACAAAGTTTGCTTTTTCATTCAACAATGACCAGCAACTGAAAGAGAGAATTTGCAGAGGGATTAGGTGAAACAGAATTGATTGGACAGTAAAATAGTAGATTTTTTTTTCTTTTTTCTATATTTCGAATTATAATTTCATGAAAGAATATGTTTGATATTAAAACGCAAAAGAATTCAAAGTTTAATTTCAAATACTATATGTAGATGGTATGAACGGGTGAAATAAGGATATTTGAACAATGAAATCAGTGCAAATATTCAAAACAATGAACAAGAATACTTTCGAATAAGTTCCAAAGAAATAAAAATAAAATATCAATAAATGTCTATTATTGAATTAATTCGATTCAATAATTTCAATTTTTGAAACATTTGCACTTATAATTGTACTTAATTTTTAAATATAATATGGGTCCAAAGAATGTCACATCTCTTCAACACCCCATAAGACAATCAATCATTCACAAACCTAAGAGTATGTCCACTACTTTAGGACAATCTTGTGGGCAATATCTTAGGCTTGGTCCCATGTCAAAGTTAAATGGACAAAAATTTAAAAAAGTTGAGTTGAGATAAGAAATCACTCAAAATGATGGGGTAGATTTTGAAACCAATCACTCTTGATTGAAGGGTCCAATGAATACTTACGCCGCTATTTCAAACGGACTTCAAAGTATTCCCAACTTGATGGCCCTCTTCACTCAATCATACTTTTGCCTTGCATATTGCCAAGAACATGAGAATTACAACTTTAAAAAAAAAAAGAAAGAAAGAAATTATTCATCCTTCTTGTTATAATGGCAAAAAATAGAGCTAGAGCAAAATCAAAAGGTGGCCTTGGAGGCTTAAGTCAAGAATTTCATATTTTTAATGTCTATCGGGTAAATAGGGTCAAAGATATTTTTTATTTTAAGATGAAACTTCATCATTCGATTCTTGAATAAATATGTTAGAATCGACATACGCTTTTCAGATTGGGACGGAATAGAATCACTTTAGCTAAGTAATACATCTAGTTAAATCTAATAGAGCTTAAAGAGTTGTTATGATTATTCACCAAAAATTCAGCAGACAGAAAAGGTACGAAAAATATCGATAATTAAAATAATATTTATATTCATGCACAAAATAATCCGAGTCGAGAACTTAAACAGCTAATCATAATTAATAACAAATAAGATGAAAAATATCCACCATGTTTTAAGTGCAGACACACACATAAATGGAAAGTTCCAAAAGGACATGAATTCAACTTGTATGATTCATCATTACATTGGCCCCAACTAGTACTCACCTAAACCATATACCCTGTTTCTTAACCAAAAGCAATGGCTCAAAGGTGCATTTTCAACTCAGTCTTAGGGCTATGTCGTAAAGTGCCCATTCCCAGATTCTCCATGTCTTGCTCTTCTTTTTGAATTCTCTTTCTGCACAGCTAATTATGATATATACACAAAGACCAATAGCTTGAAGAAGACTCTCAATTCCATATCTTTTAACATTTCTACATATATATATCTATGCTATTATAAAAAAAAGGCACTTTTATGTGTAAAATGGAAGTTATAATACCAAATTTGTCCTTTTACTTATTTAATATTCAATAAATATTTATATATACAAATAACCACCATTTATTCAAAAGCCTCCACTATTTACTTTTTTTTTAATTTGGTAATGAATTATAAAATTTTTACCTTAAGTGTGTGCTACTTCATAAGTATACAAATTATAAGTATGTTTTTGTGATGCTTGTCAATTTTTAATATATATATAAATAATATGATTATTTAAAAATATTTTATGCATCTAAGAATCGCGTGCAAATGACTGTTAGTGTGTGTGTATATGCATAGGCCTCATGTCAATTTTTCTCAATTAATCATTGCACTTACTAAAAATATCTTTTGACAGTTGCACCTTTTCTCACTTAACTATAATGGTGGGAAAAGCTATTAGCTCTTTATCTCATAGCACTTTAAAAAGCCCTTAACTTTTCTTGCCAATAATGCTAAAAAGTAACCTCCATTAGATTCCTACTGAGCCATGCAAATTGATGTATAAACTTTGTAAGGGATATGCATGACAGTGAATTGGATGCATATTCATGAATCATAATGGAAATATGGTTCCTTCTAAAGGACTCAAAGCTATCTATCAACAATGATTATGTGTATAGCATGTTTTCTTTACTAGTTTTGTTGTTAAGGTTGAGTGATCATCAAGAGAGAATGTCCCATGTCATGTTTTTGGCTTTCTTGGTGGTACTCTTCAGCATCCAAAATATAAGCTTTATTAACATGCATATGACCCTTTATGAACCAAGTAACTTACAATTTCTAACAAAATGTACTAAAGTCTAATGCAGTATTCCAAAAATACCCTTAAAAAGAACGTATGTGGTGGCATTGATTGTTCTTAAGTCCGCATATTATTAAATAGAATTGAGATCCATGGTCTGAAAACTCAAGATTTGAGAGGCGTAGGATTAATGAGGATAGGGCAATTCAATTGATCGATGCTATGTTAGTGCCAAAACCATTGCCTATAAATACTCTAACTATTAATTATTTTTTCAAGTAAGAAACCCATTTATTATCTTTACTCTCCAATATTTTTACGTGTGCGTATACAGTTTGAATCAAATTGTATGACGAAAATTCAATTCTGACTAAAAGAAAATCCCTTGGTTATCATCTATTGATTTGGGCGTCGGAGAATTTTGCAAAATCTCCAATTAGCCTAACGCGCTTATACAGTTTGAATCAAATTGTATGACAAAAATTCAATTCTGACTAAAAGAAAACCCCTTGGTTATCATCTATTGATTTGGGCGTCGAAGAACTTTGCATAATCTCCCACTAGCCTAATGTGCTTATACAATTTGAATCAAATTGTATGACAAAAATTCAATTCTGACTAAAAGAAAATCCCTTGGCACAAGTAGGAAAAAAAGGTACTCCTAATAAATTGATTATTATTTCAAATGCAAAAAGATTAAACATAAGCAAAATACGTCATGACATCCCAAGGAAATAGGAACATGTAGGAATGTAAGAATAAGAATAATAAGGCATGTTCTTTTTTATTTTGTTCACTTTGGTAAGTAAAACTAGAAGGAGAGAAATTATTAAAAAAGAAAAATCACTAAGGCTTCCATGATGCCGCACTCGGTGCTGTAATGCATACGTGCCCATTTCTTTTTCTTTTCTTCTTTTCTATTGATTTAAAATTTCTTTCCTATTTCTATTAACTTTAACTTAGAATTAGTGATGGCCAAGTACATTACAAATGAAAATTGACACATAAAAAATAATATACTAGTTAGTGATTTAATTTTTCTATTTGTATCTTGGAGTTTATTAAATTTAATTTTAAAAAGTAAATAATTAGTTTTAATTTTATTTTGCGTACAAATTAAACATGATCAAGTGCCAAGTGAAGTTCTATGGCCAATCAAATCAAGTCTTTTAGCCTGAAAAGCTCATGTCAATTAAGTTGCAACATATGATCTATTATGGACCAATTATGTCAAGACAATATTTGTGCGAACATCTATAATTTAACTATTACCGTCAAATCATCCATTCTTTTTGAAATGATTGAATTAATTGATATAATTCTCTTAATTTAAAATGAAGAATTAAATTAATGACGTATTTACTTGAGTTCTCTATTCAATTTAACTTTATCTATTTTTTAACTTTATTCAACTCATTCTATAAATTTTTATTTTTTTATGTATTGATTATTTACCTAATTATTGATGCATCTAGATTTTTTATTTGTTTAGCAATGATCAGAATTAGAGTATAAAATTATATGAATAATGCTCTCAGAAACATACTTGATGTAATTTACTTGAATCAATTTTAACTAATCTGTATATGAAAAAAATGTAAATTCATAGAATATGTTGAATAAAATTAAGAATTAGTTAAAGTTAACGCATATAAAGAACTTAAGTAAATACATCGATAATTTAGTTTTTCATCAATTTTTTAATAGAACTACATCAATTAATTTTAAAAAAAAATTAAAAACATAGATAATTTTGTTGTAGAAACTGAATTTTCAATGTATATTTGTGAACAGCTAATATTAAATTAATTTTTTTAAAAAAGAAAAGGAAAAATTGACACATATCAAGCAAAAATTAAATCAATAGAAAAAAAAAAAGAAAAAGACTGCACTTGTGCAGTAGGTGGGCCATCGACCAAACCTTATTACAAACGTCTATTTCCTCATTGATGTAATCTCGATTATTGATATGAAACAGGGGATAGGAAAATTCTTTCTTTTTGCCCCTTTTTTAAAGTTAAAGGAATTATTTATTTGTATGTTTATAAATCTTGGTCTTGGCAATGAGAAGTCCTAATTAACCAGTCAAGAATTTAGAGGGTGTTTGCGTGAGCTTATAAGCTCTTTAAAATATATTATAAGATGTTTGAGAGTTTATGAATTGTGAAAAAATATTTTTTTTAAAAATATTTTGTAATTTTTTTTAAAAATGACCTTATAATCTCTTAAAATAAGATATTAGGAGCTTATAAGCTCTTTTTAAAAAAGTAAGGAATTCGTAACTTATTTTAAGATTTTAACAAGTTTTTTTAATTTTAATTATGTTAATTACAAAATTATTATTACTGACATCTTATAAGCTTCAAGATATCATTTTATTCAAACACTTTAAGAATTTATTTTTACAAAAAGATCGAACATATCATAATTTTCGAAAACGTTTTATAAAATGTAGAAATTTATGAGATTTTTTAAATAAGTTTAGACAAACGCCCTTTTAGTGAAAGGTATAATTGAGAAGTTACAGTTACATAGGTGGAAGTTTATACAACTACCTCCAAAATTTGAACTGCTAGTCAAAACTCAAAAAGCAGCTATCAGCAAATATAATTGATGCTTTTTGCACTCCCATCAACCCACCCTTTGTTTCAAAGAAAAGCCCACCCCTTTATTAACCCCATTATTTCAACTTCTTCCTTTCCTCTGCATAGCAAACTTCCCCCTCTTTCCCTCTCTTTCTCCCTCTCTCTGCAAATGTCTCGAATCAATGAAAAATCTCCCAAACACTGTGCCAACAAGCAAACAATCAACTTACACAAGTTCAACAAGAAGCTCTTCTTTTACCTGTCCACACTTTTCCTCTCAATTCTCTCCCTCATATTCCTTGTTTGGCTCATCCTGCCCCACAAAGCCACAATTTTCCCTCAAAGAAGCTGATATCAATCAGCTGAACCTCTCAGGTCCATCCCTCCTCAATTCCTCCATTCAGCTGACTCTTCTATCCAGTAATCCAAACAAGAAAGTTGGAATTTACTATGATGAATTCCTACTATATGCCTCCTACAAAGGGCAGAAGATTACTCCAGAAACTTCCATCTCTCCGTTCTATCAAGGGCATGAAGAAACGAACCTGCTTAGTGCGTCGTTGGTTGGAAACCAGCAGCCTGTTGCGCCATCGTTTGCCTACGAAGTTCAACGTGATCAACGAACTGGAAAATTGGCCTTAAGTATCAAGGTAATGGGCAGACTGAGGTGGAAAGTGGGAACTTGGGTTTCAGGAAGGTACAGGTTTGTTGTAAATTGTATTGCTATTATGCCATTTGGACCTATACCTTCACCTCCTTTGAGTTCCAGACAAGGTTCACAGTGTTCTACTACAATTTGAAGAGATAGAATTCATGCCTGAAGTGGAAAGATATAAATAAAAAGCTTCTCCATATTGTGTCCAAGAATTGCTTTTCTGTTTTAAGTGTTGACTGCATGTTGTTGTTTGTAAATATAATGTATAAATACATATACCAATAGAGATGGAAAGTTTGTATTTAGTTAGTTGCTTATCTTTTCTTTTTCATGGCCTTGGCTCAGTTTTGCATGTTTTACATGTATGATGAGAGAAGAAATGGGATTTTGGAGTCTTTTTCTTTGTGGATTTTCTATTTTGGAATCTTTTGTTCCAACCAGTATTTTATCTTATTCTCTGCTTCATGAACACAATGTAATTAAAATTTTCTTCAAGAACAAGCAGAAATACCAACTGAATAAAGAATCTGAATTGGGATTTCTGGTTTGGAGGAAGAGGAGTTATTGTTGGTGGTTTGATTTTTTCACCTTAAAGAAAAAGGGTTTAATTTGCAGGAGATTCCACCTTTGTGGATGGGATCCCACAGGTGGGAAAGGAAAGATAGAAAGGCTGGAAATTTGTTTACTGCTGCTTTTTCTTGATTGAGGAATTCTGTGTTTCTATGTCAACCTTTTTTAGTTATCTACAAGTGCTTTTAATCAAACACCAAAAGAATGGGCCCCAATGTCCCAAAGTACTCATTACTCATTTTACTGCCCTTTACACTCACGTAAAAATGAAAATTTCACACAGGAGGAACCCCAGATATTAATTAGCACAGATCTCCAGAAAGTCTTTGGTTTTTCCTATGATGTCCAAAAGATTGTAAATAAAAAATTTTGGTAACCTTCAGTTGCGTGATTATCCATGCAAGAACAAAAACAGTGCCTGTGGTTTCAGTTTCGAGGAGTAAAAAAGCCTAAAAAGCTATTCAACTTTTTAGAGTTTCCAAAGAAGCCAGTTGTATTAAAAAAAAAAAAAAAATTGTCCCGACAAATAATGGCCAGCATGGGCCAAAGTGTTTTCCACCAAAACTTTTCTTGAAACAAGCAGAAAGATGAGCAACGAGGTTGGAAGAAAAAAAGGTAGACTCTTGACATATTTTGGGTAATCTATTTTCGATATTTTGAATGATGTTTCGTGTGGCTTTTGTCTTAGAAATGGCAGTCATAATCGTAGAGTAAGTGCTAGTGTACATCTCTCTCATATTGCCTAAAAAGCCTTCTTCAGACCAACTTAATCATGATAATTGGTACAATCTCAGTAGAGCCCCACAAAAAAAGCCCACACCTCCATAGAAACTAAACCAGGAAATGGTATTCAGACAACATTCATTCAAATCAGAGTCTACTTTCTCTATACCAACTCCTTGATGACAAAAATAAGGTTCGCACTGAGTGAAATTTACAACATTGTTCCACAGAATTGACTAGGCAAGCTAACTATAATGTTCATCTAGAAACATGAATCCCAATGTATGACCAGGTTCATCATCAAATATAATGGCAAGCTGCATCGAAGTATTGTTCCACTACCATGATTAAGGAGGGGGCTATGCCTAAGAGTCGTCTCAAAAGGAGGGTGAGGGAAAGGATTTTATATTCAAACCTAATTCCCCTTGATTTCTTGGTGTGGAATAAGATCAAGTATCATCAATAAGGAAAAGGAAAGCAGAGCAAGCAAGGGCTCCAACCCTTTGATACATATATAGGTATCAGGGTGACAGTATCATGGCCCACTTAAAGATTAGCTGGTAGTTCGTGTAACAACTCTCCCATTTGAACCCTCCATATAGATGCACTCAGCCAGACAGTTTAAAGTTCTATATCTTCAGAATCTATGGTACCAACAGGTAGGGAATTGCACTAAGATGCATAAAGAACAACAATAGGGCTTTTCACACACAATTTTAAATGTCATCCAGTCTCACCTCTTTGAGAAAAACTGCATATAGGACATTCAAATAGTCGGCCTATCGGCCATCGGCTAACTGCGGCAAAATGCAAGATCTACTGCACAGAAAATATATAAACTATACATGCCGAGTCCAAAACGTACAGTAACTCTTCATTTCTCATTGCTTCACAACTTCAGCTCCCTAGTTCCTCAAATGCCTCAAAAGCAGAACAAATACTCGAAATTCTGCTATGCCAAGTACATAGGAATAGGTCTCCAAAGGTCAACTGCAAAACAGAGATGCAAGCATAACCTCTTAAAACCAAACATATACTAGAATTATATGATTCGAAATGCCATCAACTGCTTAATGCACCTGGCCATTTGAACTACTTTCTTCCACATGGCTTAGACAGACACTTTTGCAGTAAATCCCAGATATACTTGTGTAACCAAAGGATTTTAGGATGCTATAAGCTAAAACATAGTGTAAGTGTAGCAAGACAAGTAAAAAGATTCTTGGAAAAAAAAAAAAAAAAGCAGCATGTTTACGAAGGGAAGGAATCATATCCTCATTCAGATTAAATATCCAAAGAAAATGAACCGGGATGAAATCATTGTCTTCATAGATAAGAACATCAATGAGGCAACCATTAGGTAAACTCAACATGCTCGAAGATAATATGAACTACAAAACAAGTTTGATAATTCCTCATCCAATAATCCAACATAACCCAAATCTTTGCATATATAATATGGACACCAACATGCACTAGAGAAGCATCTAAATTCATCTACAAAGCACCGGAGGATCTGAAAGAAATGAAACTAGAGTCAAACATTTCTCTTATTCCATATGCCAAGCAACTAGCAATAGTAGTTTTCATCTTACATTGTCATTTTCACAAGAATCATAATTTTAATTCTCATCTATATAACTGTTACAATGTTACAGTAAAAGTAGTGTTTACGAATGAAACTATCTATGTCCAAAACTCAATTTTTAAGAAGGAGCTCGAAACTCGACTCTTCCCAAACCTCAAATTGAATCAGAATCAACCCATTTCCAATAATGCTTTTGACAAGAAACCGCACAATCAGCCACACCCCTCTCTTCCAAACCCCCATATTCATCCGCTTCTTCAGTACAAAATTCGCCTTCCGGCAAACCCTCCACCTCAGCATCCACAGTATGCAAGACATAACGAGCCGGCAATCCAGGATATGATGCTGAAAACTCTCCTCAACCTTCTTCACATACGAACCCGGCAAAATTTTCACAGTTTCATGAATCCCATTAACAGCATTGCAATTAATATTGTCGACACTTTCGGAAGTCCCAATTTTGACTAAAGATCCTAATTCCTCCTTCACGGCGCGAAAAACGGCGGCCTCAACCGATTCACCAGGCTTCATTTTCTCTGATAAAGGGCGACTGCGATGCCTAACAGCGCCATTCGACAGCTCTTGATGTGATTCTATGAGGACTTTACCGTCATTCCGATAATTCTTACAACCACAACCTCAACTGTACGAACCGGAGGCATTGAATCAGCAAAAAGGTCTCACCTTCCGCGATCTCAAGCCATAAATTGTGGACGTTTTTCGTGC
>CM032125.1:37962448-37987448 GCA_018894105.1 Jacaranda mimosifolia
TAAGATTTCTATACTTGGCCACATGTCAGAGTACATGTGGTTCCATTGCATAACATCAAGTTGGGTCAATTTAGTCTCAAAAACTTGGTCATTGATATCTTCATCCACTTGGTCAAGTTTGAAAGTGACCTTTGAGGCTTTGACAATATCATGGGAGGCACTTAGAGTTGTTTGTACGGACTCCAAGATGTCCCAAACATTGTGGGATTGCAGATTCCAATCTGGAAACTCTAGAAATGTATATTAACTTCGCTAATGACTTAAAACATAAATGAGAAGACAAGACTTGATCTTTTCCCGAATCTCAAGATTCTGGATGACTTCAGTTTGTAAATAAAATGAAATATTCCTCACCAGATTACCAGAAATTCAGAAGAGGAAAAAAGTTAAAGCTAATTGATAAAGACTAATATGGATGCAATAAAAGATTTTCTTGTGCTATTACAAAATAATTTTGTATTTTTCCTGAAAATAGTGCAATGTGAGTCCAATCTGTTCAATCTTTTCTGTTGTTGTTTGGTTTCTGTGAGTCTGATACTTGTTTCAGTATAGCATCTGATCATTCTCGTTTTTTAGGCTTCAAAGCATCCTTTTGTGACGGGGGAACCTTTCACACGTCCTTATAAACCTGCTCCAGAGACCCCCCATATGGTGAGTAAAATATTGTTAAATTGCCTCCTTATTCTATGAAATCAACATGCCAGTGTTCTTCTCTTCTATTTTTCCATACCTGACTCAAGATATTTTTTACCATTTAAAGAAATTATCATTTTTGGTGATGAGAATCAAGCATTACCCACTGAATGAACTAATTGTGAAATCATTTGCCAGTCAAAAATTTCTATTTCTTTTGATTGTGACAATTGAGCATTGCCCATGGTTTACAGTTTTCCTTAATTGATCTGACACTCAATGAAAAGGTTGAAGGTAATATCTGTTAGTCCTCTCTGTGCACAACATGATGATCCGCTGAATGATGCATTTATCCATAGCTGCTTGCGTGAACCTTTCTACCCCTTCCTTTGATTGTTTCACTGCATTTTCATATTTCTAGCTTCTTTTTTCAGCCTGTTTCTCAAAATGTTAAGGTGGACCATCATCCAGCTGGGGGTCATTGGTTCGCTGCTGGTCTATCCCCTAATGTGAGTAAATCTGTCTCTTGAGATTCAGCAGTTCTATTTACTTGAATACCATGGGTGCAAATAATCATCTCGGTGACCTTGTCCGTGTAGATTTCAGGCAGGAATTGGGGGATGATGCCAAACAGCCCACATTACCAATTACTGTCATATGTGCATCCAGGTAGTTATGGTAGCTTGGGAAGCCATGGGAGCTACAATGATGGCTTGGGTCTTGGAAGCAGTTATGGAAGTTATGGTGACAGTAGCAATTTCCATGCATTTTATTCTCCGGCAGGTCCATCTGGAATGAATGTCTATGCACAAAGTGGTATCTCAATTCTTGGGAACAGTCCTGACACTAGGCGCATCATGCAACTATCACATGGGAACGGAATTGGTTTTAGCCCTGGAAATTTTGCACCTATGTCCCTTGGTTCTAGTCCTTCACAATTTACTCCTCCTAGCTCCTATAATCAGATTTCAGCTGGTTCACCTGGACAATATGGTCCTCCATCCCCTGTAAGAGGCAATTGTCAAGGATCTCCTTTGGGAAAAATGGCATCTGGCAGCCATTACAACAGGAGAAAGAACTGGGCCTATCATGGGAATTTTCAATCCCAAGAAACTGTGTCCTCTTCTGGCTGTCATGGACATGTCGCAGATATTAACAGCTGCTGCCAGTCTGAGGGGAGCTCTTCCGTATCTGTTGGCTCTCCATCACGTCGACAGCCCAACCCAAGTGCATCAACATGGAGACCGCAACAAGGAGGAAGGAGTATAACCACTGGTTACTCCTCTTCGCATATGCAAACCGTTCAAGGGAGTGGATATGACAAGTCTGAGGCTAGTAACTCGCTGCCTGATCCCGGAGATTGGGATCCGAATTACAGGTAGACATTCAAATTCAGCGAGCATCTTAATATAGGATCACTTTTGGCATTTTAATTTGGGTAGTTTTACCTTTTCTATACTTCATTTTTTTTATAGACTTATTGCCATTGAGAATTTTGGAAGAATTCCATATATCTGATAAATGATCTCCCTGGTTATGTGTTTGTGGATGTGCTTTCTGATAAATTACCATTGAATGCCATAGCATAGCAATATCCTCAAATTTTTTGGATACGGTGTTTTCAGCATCTTATTAGATGAGATGAGGTAGTAAGCTTCTAGAATGAAGTGTCAAAAGTAGCGCTTATGTGACTCTCAATCATCAGAGATATTGGTGCTGCTGGGTAATATTTTCATTTTCCAGCATATAATGATCATTAAGCCTCATTCTTGTGGTACCATGTGTGTCTGATAAGAAAGAGAACATTGATACGGAATGCTGGTGGTTAGCCATTAATAGAGAAGGCAACAAGTAATTTTCGCAGTGTCCAATCTCAAAATAGACACATCACTATCTGGATAAGGTAGGTCCTATCTATCGGATCGTTTTCTCCAGACTGCTAGATGATGTGCTGTTGCCATCCAGATTTAAACCACACGCTGCTCAAACCTTTTTAACTGCTTTTTTTTCCAAGTGATTTAAGGTAACCTCTTTCTCTAGGTTAGTAACTAGGTAGTATCATCAATTTTTCTTGCTACAAGCAGCCTTCACAGGGCATGCTGACAGTTGACCAGCTCCTGCCCTTATTTTTGGTTATCACAAGAGCATGCACTAAGGTTCATGTGATAGAGCGCCTCTTGCTTCCTCATGTCTTGTATCTTCTCCCAGGTTTTCTCTTCTAGCCCTTGTACATTTTTCCTCTTCTTTACCCCTTCTTTCTTCTTTTTCCTTTTTTCTTCCAGCCCATGTCTTCTTTTTCTCTCCTTTTCTTTTCTCTCTCAGATTGAGGCTTTCTTCAGTGACACTTCCTTCCCATTCAAAGTAAATACAATATCAGAGTCCTCAAACTCTACAGTGAATTTACCCATGGATAGGAAGTTGACGTAATCTGCTTTCTCAGCTTTTCACCACAATCATCTTTAGAGGGAACTAAAATTGTCTTATCACCTTCTTTCTTCTTTTGGCAATTCTGTTACGGAACACCTTGTCAAAGTACCTATCTTCTGTGTTTAAAGTGTCTAAACAGTTTTAGTGATGCGTACTTCTTTTTATATTGCATTGTTGTCTTTTTCAGTGAAGAACTACTTTTGCAAGAGGACAGTTCAGATATGAGCACCATGGCAAGTGAATTTATTAAGGGGATGCACTTGAGTCAACCTTTAATCTCTTCTGAACCATTGATTGTAGCAGGAAGATCCAGCCGCGTCTCAAATGCAACTGTTTCTATGCAGAGGTTTACTTGATTATATGATTTACTTGATTTATTATTATTATTATTATTAGGAATGCTTTTTGATGTTATTTCTACTGAACCGCATCTTACAAATTTAAATTTGGCAATAATCTTTTGTTTAAGTTTGTTTTGTAACTTTTTACTATATATATTGATGGGTAGTAATTTGTGTCATCTGAATTTTTCTAACATTTTTCTAGTTCTAAATAATTTTGAGCATCCTCTAATGTATTTTTTTTCGGACAGCCTGATCATATCCCAATACCCCACAACTGATGAGGAACAATAGCTACCAATATTATCCCCAACAGCGTGACTTTGAATTGTTTTTGTAAATGAAAACTGCAACGCTTTTCATCTGTTTATATGCTGAGTTTGGCCCATAGTTTAACCAGTAATATATTTTTTGCTCGTGTTGAGGAGATGAATTGGATAACTTATTCATGTTGTGGTATTAATATTCATTTAGCAGTCAAGACATCATTAAGTTTTCTATGCATTGTTTGGTTCCTCTGTTCTTAGTTGTGGAGAGCTCATTTTAATATCTCTTTTGTGGGTCATGATTTAGGCATGATGGGCCTGGTCAGTCTTTTTCTCGCGGTGAAGCGGGCAGTAATCCTGCAATTCATGGCTATGCCCACATGACAAATCAATCATATTTTACGCCTCATTCGTCACAAAGTTCACTTAGCCGCTTGGGCAAGCAGCCGATTCAGCGGCATAACCCAGGAAGATCAGCACCATTTCGTGATGGGGAGAGGAGTCATTTGAATGTCCAGGCCCCTCAATACTCTGGTGGTCCACATTCTCCTGGAAGCAAGGACATCCACTGGGGTACTTAACTCCAACTCCCCCTTCTAAAGCAAGTCTATGTAGTGGTTCATGCTTTGCTTCATTAAAATCATACTCATAAATGCTGTAAGGCATTGGTTATACAAATCTTCAACGTGCTATGAGAATTTATATGAATTTTTCTCTGAATCAGTTGTATTATTTACTTACAGGACGTAGGGGCAATTACTCGGTCTCCAATGCTCCTCCTGCTTTCCCTGGAAGAAAAGATTATGGAAGGAATGCCTAAATATTTAAGAGTTGCTTGCTGCCGACCACAAGGGACTGAGGGAGTGTTGTAATGGGAGTAGACGGTCAATGCCATGCGATCCTATCGCCCTTGTAGGCTCAAAAGCTGTCTTATTTTGCTCAATGAATTTTTTTATATATTCATACTATCATTTCTTGCATGTTGCACTCAGTTGTAATGTTTTTTCTCTTGAAACTTTTTTTTTTTTTTTTGTTAATTTTTTTGTTTAATTTTTTTGAATCGACTATTCACTGTCTTCAGTTTCTGAAAGCTAAAATCTTCAATCCAAATTAGATGTTCATTTTGAAGTCCCTTCGCTATGTTGCCTGAGTGTGATGGAGAGGACAAGGTTATTGGTCAGTATTTTCTGGAAAGTCCTGTAGGTCTTTAGCTGATGTCTTTTTATGCTCTCTAGAGTCTGTACGTTTGTTCATCGTGATGCTGAAGTCTGATTTATCAGGTTCCTGTCCAAGATTATGGACCCTTGTTCTTTCCCCGTTCCACGGCCAGGTTTAATATATGTTCGTGTCATTTTGATGAGCATTGTTCTATAATTGAATACAGAGATGAAAAGTGATTGGTTGTGCTGTTTTTTGTTAAAATCCCATCTCTTCTCAAAGAACACATTTTCTACTACCCTTAGGTTTGTTATCATCTATGAATAGGTTTGGTCTAAATACAAATAAACATTTAGAATTCTTATGAATCTGCCCCTAATATCTCAGTTGTTTGTCATATGTTCATCATCATTATTTTGAAAGAGATCTCGAGTCGGAGAATTATAAGGATTATACAGATAGAGGCAAAGAAAGATTCCTATCAAGTGAGACATTTCTTTTCATGGAAATGCCTGGCACATGGCCCAAAATTTTGAAATGGAACATGAAGGCAAATAATATTGTTGAGTGATACTAGTTGTACGCTCTATTCTTTATCTCAAACCTTTGATGTATAATTGCTTGATCCCAAATTGCATAATTCTATTTCGTGTTTAAGATTTCTACCAAAGTTTTATTTTTTCAAATGTTAGTTTTAGGAAATATCAGTTTAATTAAGATAATGATGTGACATTATCAATCACGACTTTTTTTTTTTAGCATTATCTGAAATTTTGCCACAATTCATGGAGAGACATTTAATTCGATATGCTAAGAGTGATGTACTCCATAAATTATAGATATATTTCAAAGGTAACAACAGAGATTCATCATTCTTGTGTTGATTAAAATGGGAATCTTTAAGTATCAGCGAAATAATGTATATAATTGTATAAAAGTCTATATTTAGTAAGAATGAAATATTTCAATGAAGTCTTACTTAAAAGGTAAGTTTGATGTTTCAAAATTATAAATTTTTATAGTAGAGCTCTACTGGAAGTGTTGGTATTATTTACTTTTATATTGATGTAGTAATTAATTGTCAATAGTTGTTGATCAATAATTATTAATGTAATGCAATGAAATTGGTTTTTATCTTGTGTTTAAGGTAAAGAAATGACTTGTACGTAAAATATAAAAGTAATTAATTAATAAATAATTCAAACTTAAAATTATAGTAATCTATTTCTCTCTATATAAAAAGTTGAATTAAATCATATACACGCATAACGTTTATATGATTGGCGTCAATAATTTTATTTTTTTATTAAATATAAATAACTATTGTACATGGCCTTTTACTTAAGAAAATTATCGTAAAGGGCCCACATCCCGCCGATTTTTGCTCTTAACTGCTTGCGAGTTGCACATGCCGCCTCATATTTTGTTTTTCTATTCATTTTGTCATTTTGTGCAAGTAATTTTTTGGAGTAAAAGGCGAACGCGTCACATTTTGAAAACTTGGAAGGCTGTAGACCACCCAAAGCAGGACCAAATATCTGAACCAGCCAATAGCTATTGGCCTCTCCCTCTTTCCATATCCCCAAACAAATAAGCCTCATTTTTCAATTAATTATGTCCTGATATTTTTATTTTTATTTTCTAAAAATAAAAAAAATATTAATAATAATAAGAAGAAAGCAAAGACAGACTCAGAGAAATAGGTTGATTTCAGTTGCAACAGTAGACAGACACAAGTCACACAACCACCATCTCCACCCTCTACCGCTAATTCTAAACACAGGTAAGCAAAACATTCTTTTCTGCAATTATCACCATTTCTATCTATGATGATATCCTTAATTATCATGTTTTTTCCCCCTAAAAGTCTATCACTTCTGTTATAGTGAAGTTAATAGTATAAATCTGTTTCCTCATTAATTTTGAAGTTTCCATGAATATGATGATACATACATATTATTGAACAGGTGGAAATACTTGCTCCTCCTCTCTCTCCATTCTCCAACATCATCTCATCTCATTATTTGCTAGTCATTTTTTTGAAAAGAAACCAATTTGTTTTTCTTTTTGTCTTTCATCGATCTTATCGAAGTAGTGTATGTAACAACAGTTTTTTTGAAATTCCAACCTGCCAACCTCATTAATTGAAGGGGAAATAAGAAAAGAAAAAGCTTTAATTTAATCCATTTCTCTTATTCTAATCCCATTGGGAGTTAAAATTTCTAACATATAAAGCTAATTATTATCATGGTTCTGAATCAGGAGACATCTGTGGATCCCCATCTAGTCATCTCTTTCCTGGTGCACTGTGGCAAGCTTGTTAGTTTATTGCATTAAGCGTGTGATGGTATTGCATTTGTGCTGATGATCATGGCCACTGCTGCTGTTATCGGGCTTAGCACTGGTAAAAGGCTCCTCCTCAGTTCTACCCATTACTACTCTGATATTGCTGAAAAGCTTGCTTGCACCACCGATCCACACTATCAAATTGCTTCCACAAAGAATGCAATTACTGCTAAAAAGTCATCAAATTTCGTTTCAAATCGACGCCCACAGTCCATCAGGGCTCTTAAAGAACATGTGGACACTGCCTCCAATCCTTGTACTCTGGAGCCGTGGCTAATTCACGGTTCCAGCCTCTCAGCCGAGGAAACTTCCGATCCTGAGTATTTGGTGGATGCTATGCTTCTATTACAAAAATCCATGCTTGAAAAGCAGTGGAATCTTTCTGCTGAGACGACCGAAAAAACAGTTATCCCGAAAGAGAGAGCTCGCAAGAAAATTCATGTCACTTGTTCTGGAACTTCTGCTCGACGCCGCAGAATGGATTCTAGGAAAAAAGTTCTTGGACGGAAAATTTATACTTCCCAACTTAATACAGGCAAGCAGTGGAGGTCCGTTATCAGTCCAGAACTGATTCAGAATCGCTTGAAAGGCTATGTAAAGGGTATTGTAAGTGAAGAATTGCTCTCTCATGCTGAAGTCGTTCAACTATCACAAAAAATTAAAGCAGGTCTTTTGTTGGAAGAGCACAAGTCCAGGTACTCAACCTCCTCACCATTTCCTTTCAAGTACTATGTATCATACAGATTTACAGGGTGAAACAACTAGTTCCCGGAGATGCTTTTCAAATTTCCATTCCATATCTTGTTAATTAGAAATTAGTTCCACTCTATGTTTTGGTAATTAGAAGTTAGTTTGACACATGACAATATGTTCATGATATGATAATTTCAGACTGAAAGAAAGATTGGGATGTGAGCCCTCAGATGAGCAACTTGCAACTTCCCTGAGGATTACTCGTGCTGATTTACAGTCAAAATTGATTGAGTGTTCACTGGCAAGAGAAAAGCTGGCAATGAGCAATATTCGTCTTGTCATGTCCATCGCTCAGAGATATGATAACATGGGTGCTGAAATGGCTGACCTCATTCAGGTGAATTTATCTTCCAGGCATCAGGGACAAAGTTTTTATATTTGCTTTTATTCTGCAGGAGAATATGAAATCTCTTTGACTTATGTAGGGTGGTCTTATTGGATTGCTCCGAGGAATTGAGAAATTTGATTCGTCGAAGGGATTTAAGATCTCAACTTATGTTTATTGGTGGATTAGACAGGTGAGATCAATAATTAAAAGGGTTCTAATATCTGATATTGGTTTTCATGATTGTAAGATAATTTAATTTGCTAATCCTAGAGGGAATGTTGTTTGTTCTTGATCAATATAGATGAAAGAAGTGTGTTTGAATAATCAAACCTGGAAGCTTACTAATTGAAGGACATAGGTTCCGTGCAGTTAGACAGATCCACTAGATTCTTACATTTCCATAAGATGTATAAAGACAAAAACATGCTGTTTTTCTTTATTAATCCAACAATATTAATAATAATTTTTGAGTTCACATCCTTTCTTAATTTTTCACTGCGTTCAACATAGCCAGCATTTCATTTTGAGTGTATAGGTACATCTGTTCTGTAACATATATGGGAATGAGCCGATCAGTGTGCCACTGGTAAGAGAAAAAGCATAAGCTTGGACAATTCAACTATATATATGTGATATTTAAGTGGATTTGATGTACTATTAGATTTTCATGATTCCTAAATTCTTTTGCAATAGGACTTTGGCCCACTTCGTATATTTGATAACTCAAAGTGGTTTCCATGTATAGAACTATGATTAAAGCATTTACAGTCAGTGTACAATGAATCAAAATTTTATGCCTTATCAAAAAGTTGATGATCACTCAGCAATTTGAGAAAAGATATCGCTCATTTAGCACTTCATAGGTGGTCAAATTTTTATTTTTCCGCCCATACACATATTGCATTAATGGAAGGTAAGATTTAGATAACCAATTCGTATTTGTTACAATCACCAAATATATAAGGTCTTGTAGAAGTCCAAATAGAAAATTTCATTCATGCTTTGTTATATTACACTGGTGGCATTCATCTATAGAAAACCAGTATAAAGTCATCCTTTAAGTCATTTACACCCTGATATTTATTTTTTATAATGTTTGCCAGGGTGTTTCAAGAGCTTTAGTGGAGAACTCAAGAACTCTAAGATTGCCCACCCATCTTCATGAAAGACTAAGTTTGATTCGAAACGCGAAGGCCAGACTTGAAGAGAAAGGAATAACTCCATCAATTGATGTAAGTCTATTAAGTTTTTACCTTTAAGATTGATATTTCATATCTTACTTATTGTTCATACAAAATGTTATTCATAAACTTGAATTCAAAATGTTCATGCCTGGCCAAACTGATGATTCAATATTTTATCACCTTGAGTATAAGTTCTCATAATCCCATTGATACTCCAGAGAATTGCTGAACGTCTGAACATGTCACAGAAAAAAGTCCGGAATGCCACTGAGGTACTACGCATCCTGTATGATGTGTATCAGTCCATGAGAATTATGTTTCATCATAATTATATAAGATTCATTTTTCCAGGCAATTAGCAAGGTTTTCTCACTTGACAGAGAAGCATTCCCCTCATTAAATGGTCTTCCTGGAGAAACTCTTCATAGTGTAAGTAAAAGAATCAGGTCATCATATTTTAGTTCATGAAATATATATTATTGTTGTTGAAAGAATGCCGCCCTTTGAATTTTGTTTAGTTCTTTTCTAATACCTCCATTTTTCTTTTTGCAGTACATTGCAGATAATCACATTGAGAATAACCCATGGCATGGAGTTGATGAATGGGCACTTAAGGTATCACAATAGAAAGTTCTTGGATTGTGATTGGCATGTGATAGTATCTATGCGATAATAGATGTAAACCATCCTGGGTTTCTTTGAGCTGTATCCTACACTGGAGGGATAGCTGTTTGCATGACTTATCCTACACTGCTGAAACTGCAGCCTCATACAGAAATTTATTCATATCATCTTGCCGCCATCTATACAGCATGTGCATTCCTCTCTTCACTGTATAGTTCCTATTATTGTTTAAGAGTGAGAAGCCGGATCAAAGGTACCTCAGAGATGGGCTCAAAGACACTATATGTTAGTAACTTGTTTGTTGGACTCCTTTTCAGAGAGCCTGTGGAACTCCATCACAAAATATTAAGAGGTACCCAACATATGTTACAAATAACTGAAAAACTGTGATGGACTAAAATGAGGTACATCTGTTAAAAATTCTTCAATATCTTCCTCTGTCTACAAGTGGGAAGGCTCTGTTTGTGCATTGAATCAAAACAGATAAAAAGGGAGATGGGAGAAGGGAATGGGGCAGGGGGAGGCAGATAAAGGGGTTGACTTTTAGTTGAGAACTACTTACTGGACATCATTATCCAGATTTATCGAAGTCCTTGTTCGTACCCTCTTCAAGTAATTGATGTTGCATGTAGTAATTGATTGCATCCTCTTTTTTTCCCTAAATTAAATTTCCTTATACTGAAGAAAAAATTGCAACCCCATTTTTGTTTTTGCAGGATGAAGTAGATAAACTCATTACTTTGACGTTAAGAGAGCGGGAGAGAGAGATTATCCGTCTATACTATGGCCTAGACAATGAATGTCTCACTTGGGAAGATATCAGTAGACGGTGAGGACTGCAAACTGAGTTTTCTTTTTTTTTTTTTTTTTTGTTTTTTTTAATATACACATACACATATATATATATATATATATATGTATATATTTTGTGTTGTATTTTGCTGGTTTAATATCCAACTCATGCAAGATGAGAGGAGTTTGAGTGCCCTTTTATCTGGAAATACCTAGAATAAAGTAATATTTCTTAAGTTGGGGAAGTGTGGTTGGATTGGTGGGATGGTCTTGATTTACACGTATTTTCAACTGCAATTTCCATTTCTCTGAAACAATATTATGATGGAGATTTTGATATTTTCCGACGGAGTTATGCTGTTAGTGATGGGTTAGGCTGTTGGATTTCTAATTTAGTATGGCAGCCATGATCTCTCTCTGTCATGAAAGGCTTCATGCATATGTGCACGTGTATTATGCATGACCTGCTTCATTTTATTATTCTTTGTGAATTTTCAACAGGATTGGTTTGTCAAGGGAGAGAGTCAGGCAGGTGGGACTTGTTGCTCTTGAGAAATTAAAACATGCTGCCAGGAAGAGAAGATTAGATGCCATGTTGGTACAACATTGATTCGGAGGGACCGGTCTATATGTGCAAGCATCACAGAGATCACGCTATGTATATAAAACAAACAGGAAGAAAAGTCACCTTTTCTTAGATAGCGATTTGAGAAGATTTGCATGCCACTTTTACTTTGCGGCGAGAAGAATATTAACATGCTTCAAGGAAGTAGCATAAATTAAGTTTGTGTATCATATGGAGTAATACTTGTGTTAAATATAATTGCGGTGATTCCTCACTCGTTATGTTGCAGTAATTATTGCCTCTGGTGCTGATGCTGATGTATACTACAAAGAAGCCATCAGGGTATTCAACGTCTTTGTTTTCAGTTTTTGAGATGGTTACTAACACACACACACACACATATTGCCTCTGGTGCTGATGCTGATGTATACTACAAAGAAGCCATCAGGGTATTCAACGTCTATGTTTTCAGTTTTTGAGATGGTTACTAACATACACACACACATGCTGAAAATATAACAAAACCTCAAAACCTGTGGTCATGAGCACACACACATGTTGCCTCTGGTGCTGATGCTGATGTATACTACAAAGAAGCCATCAGGGTATTCAACGTCTATGTTTTCAGTTTTTGAGATGGTTACTAACATACACACACACATGCTGAAAATATAACAAAACCTCAAAACCTGTGGTCCTCTCATGTTGAAAAGCTTTTGAACACTTTTCTTGATTACCAATCAATTCTTCAGCTGTCAGTGTCACAAAAACCATCTTCTTTGGCATGGCTTGCTTCGACAAAGTTTCTCGCTTATGCGTCCCTCCCTCTGAAGGGAGGTTGATTCTGATGAAGCAAGGGTTTTTCATCTAGGCTCCTGTCTACGTTCTTTATTATCATTGAAACCCATTCCCATATTCTTGGTCGCTTCCTGGCCTGAGCCTCTGTGGAAGCTACAATTCCCTGTTCATTTCTACCCACGCCACCTCTGCCCATTCCCATATTTTATAGAGTAATAATAATTTGCATACTAAATTTAATTATTATTTCTGTTTTAAATATTGGGTTAATTGCACATTGCCCCCCAACCATTGTCGATGTACAATTTTACCACATGAACTATTGAAATGTTCGCCAACACCACCTTTGCCCATTTCCGGTGGAATCCAACCAATCAACATTGAACACGTGGACTGAAGGCATCGAAATATTCTTGTTAGATTCCACCAGAAATGTGCAAATGTGGTGTTGGCGAACATTTTTATTAATTCAAGTGGTGAAATTGAACATTTTAATTAGTTCAGATAGTGAAATTGCACATCGACAACGGTTGGGGAGCAATGTGCAAAGGAGGCCATAGGATGTGGGGTTAATTGCAATTGTCCCTTAAATATTCAATAATTTCATTTCTTGTTTTTAAATATATATATTCAATAGTTTTTATTGATCAATTTATGTTTGATCCATTGCATTAGCAATGGATATATTATATATCAGTTAATAATTTTATTGAACTCATGTACTTTGTCCAAACAAAAATTACTACGTTCCACATGAAAAATACAGAGGAAAAAACATTATCTTAACAGCTCAGTGGGCTGTTACACAAATTTCAAACTACTGAAGATTTCCCTTCATCTGCCTCTGTCTGCTTTCATAACAAAAGTGTCGAGTGAGAGAGTATCACGGACTGATCGTTGGCAAACAAAAGCTGCGGTATAACATTCCGCATTAGATTTAACAACCTTTTAACTAAGAGCTGTTGGCAGTAGACTGGGGTACGTACTTTCCTGTTAAACATAAACTAACTAAGAATTCATTCAATCAAGTGCTGCTGCTTGCTAGCAGTGACCCACATTTGTTGAGAGAAATATTCAACTCAAACTACGAAGTACCATCCATTGACAAAGAACCAACTCCAAGAAATGATAACACTGTATTATCTTCAATTGGTAACAAATATATTACAGTATATTGGATGGTGCTACTTTTACCTATATCCAATTGGAAATGAATTTATGGACTTGTTGCTCTTGTATGAAAACAACGTTCTGATTGTCTTAACTGAAAAGCAAGAAGTGTAATCATGTAGGAACCAGCACATAGCCACATTGCTTTGGGAACTTTGTGAATATTTATTTATTTTACGGTTGCGCACTGCGAAAGTAGCTAGCCACTTGAAGTAGACCATGGTATAATTGACTATTCTCTGAAATGGTCACTAACCCAAGGCAACATCGGATCCATGTTAAGTCCAAATCCTCCAGAATCACCTGGTTCAGCATGCTTCACCCGACCAAAATATCTAATATGCCGTAACAACCTTGCTAAAAAGGTGTTATGGCATATTGTGGAGCTGTCACAAATAATTGCCACATGTTTACGTGCTCTCGTTATGGCTACATTCATTCGTCTGCTATCTCCTAAAAAACCAACAGCTCCCAGGTTGTTCGAGCGAACCTGAAATAAGACAAATGCTATGAGTTTCGCCTATCACGTTACCCCCAAAACACGCAAATAATAAATAGATATTCTGCATGTTATGTTTTTGTATATACATATATGTCTTACTCTGTGTATGCAACTGCATAGGCATGGAGTAAATAAAATCTTGCTGCCTGTAGATATAATGGTTGCTTCTAAAATAACACTAAACTTTATTGTCTATAAGAGGTTTTGGGGGCATAAGAATTATACGGCAGAAAAGGCAATTCTTATAGTTCTTCAGGTGAAAATTCTTCAAGCAAAAACGGCACTCAAATAAAGCCAAGAATAACTAAGATGTGTACCATTCTGTCATTCAATCTTAAATATAATTATAATATTAAAGCTTACCATTGATATAATCACAGCATCTGCTTCACGGCCTTGAAAGCTATCAATAGTTGCAACCTCAACACCCGTGGATAGGGGAAACTCTTCTAGCCTGTCTCTTAGTAGTTGCACTTGAGCAAAATAAGGAGATTGCACCACTATGGTTGCTGGGCTAACACCTACAAATGGTTAATACTAGCAAAAATCACGATCAAGAATCGCAAAGTTCTCTAATGTTAATTGTCAAATATTTCTGGAAAGAGGACTATTTGACTGGTGGGATGGTTTGTGAAAATCCAGGATAAAAATCTTACACACAAGTCTACATTTCCATTTTCTTTTTTCTGATATTATTTCTGCTTAAACTTGTTTCACGGATATAGCTTGTTGGGAAAGAAAACAAGGAAAGACCATGATAAATTGCTCATTTCGAAAATTATCAGACTGTGATGAGGAAATAGAACCTAATGTTAAAATAACCTAAATGAAACGTTCCTCACGCCACCTATTATCCCACTGAAACTTTACATGTGTCATGTGTTATGTCTATCCCTTCAAATGGCGAATCAATGTCTTCCTCAAGCAAAGCTCATTCCATAATGTAATTGCTCTGTAGTACTAGCCTTAAAATGATGCAAATATTGAATTGACTGTCACTTGATAGCATCCAAATGGTACCTTTTTCCTGGCATGTTTAAGCACATAGGTGGATCATGTATGCTGTATGGTTGATGTGTTCAGATAGCCTTGTTGAAATGACGTGGATGCAAGAATCTAACTTTCTGTTTTTCTTTTTGGCCTTTGCTTTATGGTGAATGGAAAGATTATACATTGAACTAGAAAACAGGTCGATGGGAATACCAGCATAAATCAAGGCAAAAACATGCTGCACGACGATATCTGCTTCTCCTTCGTTGTAGAAAGAGCCAGTGCCAGCTGGATCTAATTGTTCTTCACAGCCAACAGACAAACTTCCATATGGCCTTCTTGTGTCAAGCAATAGCAATGGGCATTGTGTTATCCATGTTGGCTGCAATAAGTACTAATAATTGTCATCATCACATGTTTAACGAAAGAAAGATCACGTGGCTGATTATTTTGCAGAGTAGTTGAATTGATGCATGCCACATGCCCAGATGAAGAAAGATTGCATAATTCATCCAACTTCAAGAACATATAGAAAACCTAGACAGTCATTGCAGTAAGATTCATAAATGGTAAAAATTGGATATACTGTCGATATGCAGTGTACCTTGACCAGTGGGGAATCAGAAAGAAGGTGAGAAGTAACACTTGCAGAGGACTCCAGTAACCCATTATACATCTCCTTTGAAGCCCAGTTGGCTATTGCATTATTCATCCTATACTGTGTCATTAACTTTGTTGCAAGAACCCCTTCATGCAAAGTTGATGCTCTTTCCAAGAGAGATACTCCTAGACCACCTTCTAAAGCTTTCCTAGATAAGATCACTGGTGCAAGTTGGCATTGGTCCCCTGCAAGTATACAACGCTTTCCCAGCAATATTGGTATCCAGCAAGAAGGTTCAATGGCTTGACCTGCTTCATCTATGACTACCAAGTCAAATGAATTAAGCCATCTAATCATTGGGTCAGCTGCTCCAATATTAGTGGCCAGCACAACTTGAGCATTAGAAAGAATTTCTCGTACTGTTTCCCTCTCCTTCTTCTTCATCGTCTTCCCCAACTGTTTCAGAAGCTGTCGTATGCCGGCAGCTAAAGAATCATCTTTTAAGCAATGGCTGAGGTCCTTCCTTAAATCAGATTTCTTCCTCTCAAGCTCTGATCTAAAATCGGCAAGTCTATTATTGACAATTTCAACCAATGATTTGGAAGCTACAGCAGGCGATATTCGTGCTGGATTACCAACCCGCACAATATTAGCTCCAATGTCAGACAGTTTCTCAACCATGTTGTCTACAGCTGCATTAGTAGGTGCTGTGACAAGTACCCTTTCACCCTGTTTAACAACAAGCGAAATTAGTTGCTTCAGTACACCAGTCTTTCCAGTTCCAGGGGGGCCTTGAATTATCAGTACAGGACGCTTCTTGTTTACACCTAATGCAATTGCTCTTTGCTGGGAGGTGTCAAAAAATTCAGTGTCTAACAACCCATTCAACTCTAGTTCAGCCCAATCTACCAAGTTATTATCCTCAAACCAGGCAATATCTTCTTTATCTCCAAATATTGTAGCCACAACGGCTATCGAAGAATTCTTTTTCTGTAAACCTTTCTTCTGGAGCATCATTAAAGCTTCACAATTACGCTGCATACATTAATTAATGGAAATGAAAACGAATCTGCTGACTGCAAAAGGCAAATATGAAAATTCAAAAGGCCAATAATACTGTCACATTGCAGAGCTAACCACCTTAGTTAAAGAGAATGTTTCATTTTATATGATGTTATGATCGTATGGAACATTTTCCAAGTTGATGTTGATATACCTTGAAATGATTTCTGATTGTTTCTAAGGGCTATGGAATTTGCCATCTATTTGGTAATCACTCAATGCAATAAGAACAAGAAAGAGAAAGATGGAGCCATCATACATATCTTTGTGCTTGCCTTTGTACTTTTAGTGGGTACAGTAAAGGGAAAGGAGGAGGGGGGGGGGGAGGGGTGGTGCTGGTGGTGTTCTGTTTAGTACCTCATATGTGAGTGCATCGGCCAATCCTTGGATGCGATCTATGCGGATATTCTTGCCAAAAAGTTTAGAAAAGGTAGGATCACCATGGCGGGATTCAAGAGCCACACTAATGCTACATCCATCATCCCCCAGATTATTAACAAACCCCTGCATGCAAGACGTTGCCCCAGCCCCCCTACTGTCACATATTCTCACACAGACCATGTCTCCTGGAGAGAGGTTAGTGGGTGGCAATCTGTGGTTTCCCTCAACTCTGAACAAAACCAAATGCATTCCTCCTAACCCTGCATGTACAAGCTAACACTGTTAGTACCAAAGGCAATAGTTCTATATTGTAATCAGTTATGTGACCATGGCAGGAATTCAAGTCATTTAACCGGTAGATGTGCTGATCGCATTCAGATTGCATATTGTATCACAAAGTTCCTGCTCAGCCTGGCCATGGCTGACCAAGAATTCAATGGGCTTTGGCGAACTGGAGTGCTCATCAGGTGTTGGAACAGCATTCAGCTCTTCCTGAGTGAACTCCAATTCAGCATCCCTTTCTATGCGAAGTAGATCAGACATATGCTTGGTAAATTCGTCAATTCTGCACTGAATAGCTTTGACCTTGTCGAGGTCCAATCCCAAGACACCATGGACGGACTTGGAAATGGAAGTCTTCCTCGCAATGGCTCTATGCTGAACTGCAAATGCATAAAATCAGTTCAAAATTAAGGATGCAAGAGTCTCAATTTGCAATTGGCGGAACAAATGTAGAAGGAACCTGAATTAGCGAGTTCCTTGAGCAGCTTCCACGACTCAGTTTGACGCCAGTCATGAACGAGTGATTTGTGCTGGAGGTCCTGGAGAACGTCTCTGAGCTCCCTCTGGAAGTGGTCAAAGAGGGTGGGATAATGAGTGCAAGTCTTAAGACAGATGGCCTCCAGGCCTAGGGGCATGGGAATGGCATTGAGGTAAGGCTGAGCCTGAATAACAAATGTGAGCCCCGGTCCCATTCGCTGTTTCAACTCGGCAAAATCCCCCTGCATCTCTGCCATCGCAAAATCCAAAGCCATGGCTTTCATGCCTTGACATATCCATTTCACCACGCCTTTGCCCAAATCCCTCCGTCCCATGGGGTCTCCATTCTGATACAGAGCACGCACGCTCGTCGGGCCATTTTTCCGATCGTCTACTAGTGGTTGTTTCTTTCTAGCTTCTTCAGATACGCCAGCCTTGTTGTTAGCATTTTTGTTGCCGCCATCAGTACCATCGCCGTCGTCTCTATTCTTGCGGCTTCTCCTCTTGGTGGCACTGCCGCTGCTGCTTCGGCTACTTGCACTGGCCCAAGTACGATATGAAATAGGGGAGCTTAATAATATCCGGTTCTTGTGGTGGTAAAGAGAAATCGATTCAGTGGGACGGCGGCGGATGCCCGGGGACTTTAATAGAGAGGCCGACACGCCGCCGCAGAAAATGCACGACGCTTCCATTTTTCAGGACTTAAGCTCTGCACGATTAAATGTAAAGTTCAAATAGTCAATCAATTTTCACCCACAATTTGGAAGGGACTAGCCAGCACCACTACAATCTACAGAGAAAGAACAAAGGACAAACAATAAATTTATGGAGGAGAATACTCCTAAAAAATTTCCTTTTCTTTTCCCTTATATATGTAAGGCAATACCGTGAGCAACGAGCAAACCCGACAGTGGTGATGAGATTTTTTTATTTTTGGTTTTGAAGAAACAATGTTGCAGGGATTCTTTGGCGAAAGGTGGAGAAGGTGTTGAAAAGTCAATGTCAGGGTCCCATCCCAAAACTGAAGATCCCACTTCGATTTATAATTGGCTACTAACGATTTAAGTGTATGTGGACTTTATCTGGCCGCGCAGTCTTTATGAAGGACTGGCAATGGGTCGATCACAGTAACACAACGAAGGATCGATATTCTCCACACCCACCCCAACCACCCCCACCCACAAAAAAAACCCCAAAAATAAAATAAAATAAGAAAAGAAAAGAATTGAATAAACGGAGGCCCAGTGCAAAGAACTAAAATATTTGGACCACTGTTGTATGGCCCAAATGGAGGAACTGGCCTATAATGCGGGAGGATTGGCCGATTTGAATATAACAAGGGTGATGACACTGACACGTAGCTAATCCCTAGCCCTACAATTATAAGTAGCCGACCCGAGTTGAGACGGTGAAAGGTGAGGCTAACATTACTCTTCAAAGTCAAATACTCTTTTGCATGCTTCCAGAACTGTTCTTCTATAGCCAGGGCTGGGCCTCATCTAGTTTATTGATCGCATCTTTAAGCTCATTAAGGTTGTCCTCCCCCTAGGGTGGCTCCTTGTCAAATGCTGTTTGCTTAATGGAGACCACTGCTTCAGCTTTCTTAATTGTTGCGAGAACAAACATTGCCAAATACTTCGCGGTTCCAACGCTTAAGATAGCACTTGATTTTGTACAGCTTTTGTTGAAGCTTCACCAGGCCCTTTCCTTTTACTGCTTTCTCCCAGACTCGCGCAATCGATTTAATAAACTCATGTTCCACATGTTTTGAAAGCGGAATGCCAATGTTGATATTAGCATTCAGGGCCAAGCCCGTCTCAATAAAATTGAATGTCTAAGGGAAAACAAAAAAATAAGGCTTTTAATATATAATAAATAATTAATTTTTTAATACACATATTTTTTAGTAATTATTTTGTGTTTTATAGAAAAAATACTTCTCATATAAAATATTATTATCTAAATTTTATTCTCTAACTTTTTTGATATGTAAAATTATTAATTATATTTTTATAATTAATTTCATCTAACATTCTTTTTTAATTGATCAACATAGTTAGCTCATTTTATTTTTCTTGAAACGTTGATATATTTTATTAATTTTAATTTTAAAAAACTTATTTTGAAAAAATAAAAATAAATTTAAGAAATAAAATCTTGATTAATAGTAAATGTGGATTAATACTAATATTGTTTAGTGATTAGTATTGAAAAAGAATGAATAAGATAGGGTTTTGATAAGTAAAAGAATAAGAATTAAAGGATAGGAGATTTAGGAGAATGAAAAGTAATAAAATTTGAATTTATATTTTTAATTAATTATTTATTGTAAATTTAACTAATTAGGTTAGGCCTAAATTGTTTGAAAAAGAAAACATATATATGAGGCTTCTAAATTAAAAATTTATTTTTTTTAGGTCTATAATGTAAAAAAAAAGGGAAAAAAAAAGATCTTATATTTTTATTTTTGAGGCCTAAAATATAGAAGAAAATACATACATATGCCTCCAAATATATATAGGGTTCCACTTTTGAAATTTGAAACATGTCATGCCAAGCTTTAGACGCAACAAACCGATCCAATCTCTTCCAGCCCGAGTTGTTGGTCCATGTAAACTCGCTGCCCGAGTAGTCAATGTCTGATAAGCCCCAGTCTACTAACATCTCCTCAAAGTCATCCATGGGGTTGAGCGTCGATTGTCTATTATCTGTAGCCTCGTTGAGGTATAAAATTGTGAGGAAATCGCCTCCTAAAATGCAGGGCTCCCGAGTTCTAGCTACAGATCTAATATTATTCCATAAATTCCTATGTTGCCGTTCTTGAGCACTTGGCATATGCAAACGTACGGAACACAGCCACAGCCTCCTGAAGGTTAATAGATTCAACTCTGATGTGCAGATCCTGATCTGATCTGTATCCATGAGGATTGTTGGGTGGAGCCCATCTGAAGGAAGATCCAAATCTTGTTAGAGCAGTTCACCATAACTGTACTAAATCCAAACCTACTAGCCATAAATCTAGCAGTTCCAAACCGGCACACACTCACGTGCGCACATGCACACACTCATGTTGAATAACAAATGAATATGTAAGAAAGTCTAATAAACAAGATGTTTGGTTGCATTTTTATTATTTAAGAAATATATATTAAAGATTTTCGGATATATTTTCATTACTTTCTATTTTTTAAGCTAGAAATTTAATGAAATTTGTGAAGGGTTATATATATGATTTTATTTGAAGCAATATATTTTATTTTTTATTCACAATTTCAGACACACCCACACCTAAATCCACACAGGCACACACACATGTTCAATAATAAATGAATATGTAAGAAAATTTAATAAACAAGATCTTTAGTTCTATTTTCATTATTTAAGAAATATATATTAAGGATTTTTGAATATATTTTCTTTATTTTTTATTTTTTAAATTAGAAATTTTAAAAAAATTGCGAAAGGGTATATATATGATTGTATTTGAAGCAATATATTTTGTTTTCTATTCAAAATTTCATATACATCCACACCTAAATCCACACAGGCACACACACGTATACACCCGCACACACAAATGCGCGCACACACACACACACACACACACACACACTCACACTCACACTCACACACACACACACGCATACACACACAAACACACGCACACACTCACGTCGAATAACAAATGAATATATAAAAAAGTTTAATAAACAAGATCTTTGGTTGTATTTTTATTATTTAAGAAATATATATTAAGGATTTTCGAATATATTTTCTTTTTATTTTTTAAACTTGAAATTTCATGAAAATTGCGAAGGGATATATATGATTTTATTTGAAGTAATATATTTTATTTTCTATTCACAATTTTGAATACACCCACACCTAAATCCACACAGGTACACACACATACACCCACACACACGCACACGCACACGCACACGCACACCTGCACAAACACCCACACCCACCCATACCCACACCTAAATCCACACAGGCACACACACATACACACACACACTCGCACACACACGAACATACACATATGCACACACATTGAATAACAAATGAATATGTAAGAAAATTTAATAAACAAAATCTTTGATTGTATTTTCATTATTTAAGAAAAATATATTAAGAATTTTTGGATATATTTTCTCTATTTTTTATTTTTCTAAAATAAAAATTTTATGAAATTGTGAAGGGGTATATATATGATTTTATTTGAAGCAATATATTTTATTTGAGAAATACATATTAAGGATTTTCGGATATATTTTCATTATTTACTATTTTATAAACTAGAAATTTCAAGAAAATTGCGAAGAGGTATATATATGATTTTATTTGAATCAATATATTTTATTTTCTATTCACAATTTCAGATACATCCACACCTAAATCCACACAAGCACATCTACATTCACCCCGCACACAGGCACACACACACACATGCGCGCGCGCGTGCACACACGCATACATGCGCAAACACACACACACACACACACTCATGTTCAATAACAAATGAATATGTAAGAAAATTTAATAAATAAGATCTTTGGTTGTATTTTCATTATTTAAGAAATATATAATAAGGATTTTTGGATATATTTTTATTATTTTATGTTTTTAAAACTAGAAATTTCAGGAAAATTGCAAGGGGTATATATATGATTTTATTTGAAACAATATATTTTATGTTTTATTTAAAATTTCAAACACACCCACACCTTAATCCACACCGACACACACTCATACACCCGCACACACACTTGCACACACATACACACGCACACACACTTGCACACACATACACACGCACACACACTTGCACACACATACACACACATGCATACACACACATACACGCATACACTCATGTTGAATGACAAATGAATATATAAGAAAGTTTAATAAACAAGATCTTTGGTTGCATTTTCATTATTTAAGAAATATATATTAAGGATTTTCGGATATATTTTCATTACTTTCTATTTTTTAAACTGAAAATTTTAAGAAAATTGCGAAGGGGTATATACATGATTTTATTTGAAGCAAGATATTTTATTTTCGATTCACAATTTCAGATACACCCATACCTAAATCCACACAGGCACACACACACACCCGCACACCCACACACACGCGTGCGCGCACACACACACACGCACGCACGCACACACACACACATGCACATGCACACGCAACACACACACACACACACACACACTCTCACACGCGCACACACACGCATACACACACAAACACGTGCACACATACACACACTAATATTCAATAACAAATAAATATGTAGGAAAATTTAATAAACTAGTTCTTTGATTGTATTTTCATTATTTAAGAAATATATTTTAAGGATTTTCGAATATATTTTCTTTGTTTTTTATTTTTTGAACTAGAAATTTAAAGAAAATTACGAAGGGGTATATATATGATTTTATTTGAAGCAATATATTTCATTTTCTATTCACAATTTCAGACACACTCATGCCTAAATCCAGACAAGCACGCACACATACACCCGCACAAGCACGCACACACACACACACCCGCACAAGCACGCACACACACACACACACACACACAAACTTGCACACAGGCATGGACACACGCACACACACACATGCATACATGCACAAACACGCACACAGACACGCATGCACTCACGTTCAATAACAAATGAATATATAAGAAAATTTAATAAACAAGAACTTTGGTTGTATTTTTATTGTTTAAGAAATATATATTAAGGATTTTTGGATATATTTTCTTTTTTTCTTTTTATTTTTTAAACTTGAAATTTCAAGAAAATTGCGAAAGGGTATATATATGATTTTATTTGAAGCAATATATTTTATTTTTTATTTCCAATTTCAGACACACCCACACCTAAATCCACACCGGCACACACACATACATCGGCACACACACACACACATACGCACACACACACGCATACACATCCATGCACACACGCACACACACACACACATACACACATACACACGCATATACACAAACACGCACACACTCACGTTGAATAACAAATGAATATGTACAAAAGTTTAATAAACAAGATCTTTGGTCGCATTTTCATTATTTAACAAATATATATTAAGGATTTTTGAATATATTTTCTTTATTTTCTAATTTTTAAACTTGAAATTTAAAGAAAATAACGAAGGGGTATATATATGATTTTATTTTCTATTCACAATTTTAGACATAGCCACACCTAAATCTACACCAGCACACACACATACACCCGCACAAGCACACACACTCGCACGCACACACACACACAAACACACGCATACCCACACACACATACACGTGCATGCACACACAAACATGCACTCACACGCACAGACTCACGTTGAATAACAAATGAATAAGTAAGAAAGTTTAATAAACAAGTTCTTTGGTTGCATTTACATTATTTAAGAAATATATATTAAGGATTTTCAGATATATTTTAATTACCTTCTATTTTTTAAACTAGAAATTTCGAAAAAATTGCGAAGGGGTATATACATGATTTTATTTGAAGCAATATATCTTATTTTCTATTCACAATTTCAAAGACACCAACACCAAAATCCTCACGCACGCACACACACACACACACACACACACACTCACACTCACACACACACACGTTCAAAAATAAATGAATAAGCAAAAAAATTTAATAAACTAGATATTTAGTTATATTTTCATTATTTACGTCATATATGTTAAGGATTTTCGGTCATATTTTTGCTACTTTAAATTTTTTAAACTCGAAATGTCAAGAAAATTGTCAAGGGGTATGTATATGATTTTTTTTTTTTAAGCAAAATATTATGTTTTCTATTCACAATTTCAGAGACAACTACAAAAAAATCCTCACGCGCACACACACACACACTCAGACACACATACATGCACACCCATGCACACACACGTTCAAAAATAAATGAATAAGCAAAAAAATTTAATAAACTAGATTTTAGTTGTATTTTCATTGTTTACGTCATATATGTTAAGGATTTTCGGCCATACTTTTACTACTTTAAATTTTTTGAACTCAAAATTTATAGAAAATTGCCAAGGGTATGTATATGAATTTTTTTTGAAGCAAAATATTTTATTTTCTATTCATGATTACAGAGACACCCACAGCAAGATCCTCACGCGCGCGCGCATACACACACATACACATTCACACACACACACACACTCTCTCTCACACACACACATATAGTCAGTCACACACACACAGGGAAAAACTCACACATATATACACAAACACACTAACGC